>MU227979.1:3520122-3543080 GCA_018584345.1 Thuja plicata | reverse complement strand
CTCTGCTTCTTCTAAAAACATATTATGCACTATGTAGCATGCATTCTCACTCTATTACAAATATTTCAGATGTGACAAGGCCCAATAATCATTATTAGCACGGAGAAGAATATACTGCATGGCAATTTTTGCCAGCAGCTGTTTCATCTTTACCTGTGCTTATGGCCAAACATCCTTCAAATTAGGAAAATCACAGCCCATGCAATGACAAATAAAACCTTCAGGGTAGATACTTTATCCTGTTAACAGTTTGCCTTTGGAAAACTGTTAATCAGCTATCTATCTTTTATTTTAACAAATGTCAAGCAGTGATTTCAGGCTCTGCCACGTAACAAGTTCATTAAATGAGTAGTTATGTGACTGCCAGCAACTGTCAGAAAAGCAATACCTAATTTTATCAAACTAACAAATATTAGAATATTTGTGCTATATATTGATCACAATTAATTTGTAAGTGAAAAAACCTGAATTTCAATGTTTTTCAAATGAAATATGAATCTAGTTATTGTAAAAGAATAAAGATCATAAGCATCAGCACCCCATTGCCTGTGATACTTTTTTGACAAAGATGTAAGTTAGCACTTACAGTTGTATAGGATGAGTGATCAGATGGAGTTTCAAAAATCAAATTGCAAATATCATGTAACCAAACAACTCAGGAATATTTCTTGTAAAATGGTCTTGTATTTCAGCTTTGGATGCATCATTATTCATCAACCTGATGGTCATTCCAGATTTCATCCTTTGCACACTGTCCCCACTCAAAAGTATTTCCTTACATCGCACTTATTTCTACTTTTAATTTTTCTTGCACCACAGCCCATCCCCAGCCTTTCTTTTACTACTCACTTTAGCATCTGTCGGTTCCCAGGTCTCCATGAAGCATTTCAAAACTATAAAATATAGTTATAGTTTAGGAAATAGGTAAATATTTTAATAAATTGATGATTTGTAAGTCTGTTCTCAATATACTTTTACAATATAGGGTCACATTCAGCCACAATATTTACTAATGCACTTTCTATCAACTGCTCATGGATAGTCTGAGATCTTGATTGAATAATGTCTATTGTTTACGTGGCAGCCTAGACAGAATGCCAACTAGGCATCAACCTCCTCGTGGATAACAAGCTGGAGAATAAAGCTATAAACTGGACTTCATCAATCCATTTATTCTAAGAATGCTAATCTATATGTCTTAGAACCGAGCCTTATCAATCCCTTTATAGCAACTGCACCTTAGTTACTACTATTTTTTTTTATAGCTACCAAATTGTTAGACCAAGCATCTTCCCTCTAATCTAGAAGTGCTGACTTACTTCTCCAACAACTATCATGGTGACAACTCCACAACACCACTCATACTTACACTAATAATGATGCAAGAAAGAAACTTCTCTCCTCTCTGCAATTCAAAACTCAAAACACCAAAACACAAAACATAGATATAGAGGCTCTCTGCTCCAAATCAAGACTCAAATTACAATGAAAAAGAAATACATTCACAAGATATCATTACAAAACTACTTTTAATTTTATTACAAAAGTAGCCTCTCTTCCACTACACAAGCACATAGCCACACCATAACTTTAATCTGCGCCCTACTCTCTTATTCGAAATCCCACATAGTTCTTCTGTAACCTGCCTCTCTCTAGGCCGATTCTCACAATCACTAATTCGGAAATTCCTTATCGGCCTCCCTCTCACATTATCCTACCACCCCTCCTCTTTATAACATTATCGATGCCTTTTCAAATTCTTTCTTTTGATAGTTCAGTGGAAGGGTAGTGGTTTTGTCTCTCCACAGCATCATTTTCTTCTGCAAGATCGTAATCTCTCCCCTTTCTGATTTTTTTTCCCACTCTTCCATGATACACACAACATTACTGGATGCGATGTATTTTGGTGTTCTTGGTCTCCTCACTCCAGCTGCCACCTTTTTTCTTGCTCGATGATTTCTTTTTGAACCTGAGCCTCTTTCCTTTCCATTTTCCACCATAGTCTTCTTTTATGCACAGCCCATTCTTTCTTCCTTAACGGCTGCTACCACTCACTATGCAGTCGGTTCCCTGCCCTGTCTCTTCACCCTCCAACTCCCTTCCATTCGTGAAAGGTGACACTCACAAGCATTTCTAAAAACTAGCCAAGATTGGACTCTTTTGTTTTTTAACGCCTGCAATGGTATTCCATGAAATGGAATCTCTTTGAGGCTGTCCGTTAAACATTTCATGTGCTTTGAGCACATGCTTCCACATTTTCCAGTTGTTTTCGTAGAGAAGAGGAGAGAGAAACTGCCATCTAGACATTAAGTATGCGCCCAAACAAGGGATCTGTTTGCAAGGCCCTTCAAGAGGCTTGGCTATGTGCCTTTGGGCACGTATCTGAGGCCATACTAGAAAGGGCAGTACGTGGACATCAAGGTGAAGGGCAGCACCCAAAAGGGTACACGCACAAGTTCTACCTTGGTCGCATTGGCATCATATGGAATATCACCAAAGGAGCTATTGGTGTTGAAATCAACAATTAGGTTGGCAACTTAATTATCAAGAAGAGAATCCAATTCACCCTGGACGCTCTTGCATTAGACACGCCAAGTAGGAAATTTGTGAGTATAGGCTCACAAAATGGGGTTTAAGTAGAAAAACTACTCTTCTAAGATGTACACAACCTACAGAAAAATTACTGCTTCAAGTACATCAGAAGTCTTCTTCCCTCTGTTAGCCGTGTATCGGACTTAGTTGGGTATGCGCCGACGGTACTTAGTTACTACCATCGGTTAGTTACCTCCGTCGGTTGGGAACGGGTGGCGACATTTGATCGCACCGTTTCGGGTTTTATATATACATTGTACTTGCTAGTTGAAGGCATCATGGTCTGGTTGCTATTGTATGTACTTCAGTTATGAATGATCAATGAAAGACTCTGTTATTATATACTTGTGTTTCTGTAACATCTACGCTTAAACTAGGTTACCCCAACGGGTAAACATTTGGCGCCGTTGCCAGAAAGAATTCTGGATCCGCCGCATTTCTCGCACCCTCACCCAAGCTGAGATGGATTCTATAGTCCGGGCGACAAAGAGCCGTGGCATCAAGGAGTTTGTCGCCGAGGGTCCGTGGCGATGCATTTTGGATGTTTTAAAGAGCAGACTCACCGGGGCCAGTAGGGCATCAAACATCGCCCTTCCACAGATTGTCCACATGAATGGCGTGATGAACGGCGTGGTCTACGATTGGGCAACCGTGTTATCGGATAGAATGTACGAGTTCATGACCTTGCAGCACCGTACATTCCACATGCCGCACCATGCCATTGGGTTGTTTCTAGAGGCTACACTGACCCTTCCGCTGGATAAAATGGAATTGGCGCCTCAAGGAAAGCTGGCACCCGACGAGCCTCCTGTTTTTTACTGGAAATACTTGGACATCGGTGGGATGACAGCAGGCCACAAGAGGCCACGAAGGGTTAGAATCTGATCGTGAGGACAGTGGTAGAGCGACCACCACCGAGGGCAGTGACTCAGAGGCCGCAGAGAGTGATTCGACAGAGGAGGCCGTAGTGAGGTTTGTGCCACCTCTCTTATCATCTTCCGCAAAATTGGTTCCCTCAGCGGCACCCCTTAAAGAGGGAGTTGTCGAGTCCGAGGTTGTTGGAAGTGCAACTAAGGACCAGCCAGTTGGACGAGGACAGATTGGGTTGGCGGCAGCCGGGGCTCACACCATCATCCATGTGGACAGTGTTTCCCTCGAGGATCCACCACCATCAGCCGATCCTTAGAAGAAGACTATGAGTTCCTGGCTCCAAAAGAAATTTGCCATGACAATTGCAGAACCCACAGGAGTGGCCATTCTATCTCCTTGCCGGGAGGTACTGCAGGAGGAAGTGCCTCAGGAGGTACAGGATTTGGGGGTTACAGTGGCCCAGGACTTACAGCCTACCAACCCACAAGGTGGGGACGCCATTGGAGAAGTAGCGGATGTGCATGAGGATGGCACTATAGGTGAGCTGGGCGGGGCAGGGCATGACGCCATGGATGTTTTGATGACGGAGAGGGTTGAGCAATTGGCCGACCGAGGAACAGGGCCAGAGGATGGAGATGTGGAGGCATCATTGGCTGCCCTTGTAGTCCGAGGGCGTCGGATGGTGGCCTTAGGCGAGGCTCAGGCCCTAAAGGCCATGACTTTTGAGTTGCACTGTCTTTTGAGTTTTATGCAGCATGAGTGCCCACGTGTCTTTGGAGAGTGTTTTGGACAGGGGTCGTGGCCTAGAGGAGAGACACAGGAGATGCGGGAGGCGTGGTCTCTTCCGGTGCCAGTGACTGAGAGTGCGGTCCAGGGTATCACTCGCCAAATTGAGCAGGTGTTCCGCGAGGGTTACTATGTCTCGGCTAGAAGGGAAACTGCCTTGGTAGCTTCAGAGAGCGCTCGGGAGGAGCTGGCTGTCATGTTGGCAGTCGCAGAGCGAGACTTAGCCCTACGGACACAGGGGATGGAAGCAAAGAAGGCATCCCGCCTCACCTTAGAGGGGAGACTGGCGACATTTGAGCAGCAGCTCACTACAGCTACTTCTGAGAGACAGCTTGTGGAGGCTAGTTTGGTTGCGTCCCAACAGGTGGTTGAAGAGCAGCTAAAGGACCTTCAGGAGGCCGCTGTGATGGTCAAATCCGCACTTGAACTTCAGTCAGTTACAGAGCAGCAGTTGGTAGCACGAACAACACAGGTGTAGGAGTTGCGTTCTCAGTTGGTACAACCGGCCTCTTCTGCTGCAGAGCACCCTTCCTCTTCAGGGACGCTTCCTCAGCCCCCTACTTCTACTTCTTAATTTTGGTTGGGTAGTTCATTCTTCCTATTTTGTTGTTCTGTCCCGGACATTTTGTTGTCGTCCAGAGATGACTTTTCTTTAGGGGGGATGATGTTAGCCGTGTATCGGACTTAGTTGGGTATGCGTCGACGGTACTTAGTTACTACCGTCGGTTAGTTACTTCCGTCGGTTGGGAACGGGTGGCGACGTTTGATCGCACCGTTTCGGGTTTTATATATACATTGTACTTGCTAGTTGAAGGCATCATGGTCTGGTTGCTATTGTATGTACATCAGTTATAAATGATCAATGAAAGACTGTTATTATATACTTGTGTTTCTGTAACATCTACGCTTAAACTAGGTTACCCCAGCGGGTAAACACCCTCGCCTCTTCCAACACTTAGCTGGGACACTTGCCGACCTCTTCCACCAAGTGTGCCCTCTTCTCCTCTTCCCTCTCATGGACTTGTGTCCACCGCAGTTTGACCTCCACCAACAACTCTCTTCTTCTCCTCCAAATACTCTCTACTCTCCTCTCCTCCTTTGTGGTATCTTATCCACCGCAAACCAACCACCTCCACCAATATCCTAAAGCATCCTCAACATGCTCTACATGCAAACACTCAACACCCATATGCAAAACTGCAATTGCACTCTACGATTTTCAACCTTGTAAACAAAGGCAAACTGAACTCGACATCTTTAGATTTTACCTCATTCTCTTTCGCTGCCCCATCGTCCTCTTCATTCTCATCTTTATCATGTGCAACCTTTTCACAGTCCACTACTATAGTCACATCTTCATCCTCTTCGATCACCGTAGTGGTTACAACTTTCTCCGCTACTGTACTAAACAATTGTCCAATCCTCTCGATCTCTTCCTCGAATGACTCACTCTTCATCAAGTTCCTCATTAAACACTAGACCTTTATGCGCCACTGGACACTTTCTCTCAATCTTATGCTCATCTATTGCATCCACGTCCTCCAAAGGACATTTCTCCACTACTGCAAATTTCGCTTTTCTCATCTTCTACTTTATCTCCTCCAAGGCATCTTGTGCCTCTTGCCTCAATTTATGTGCTTCCCTCTCAAACACAGTCATCCATCTCTTCTTTCCCGCCTTCTCCAACATTGGGATCGTCAAAACCCAACCAATCACAAACCCATGCTTCTTTATTTTCTCCAAGTTTCTCCAACTATCATTGTTGTAGGACTCCACACCTGCACCAGTCTCTTGAGATCCTCTCAGACTCCTCACCAATTCACTCTCTCCGCAGCTTCAATCTCTCAATCAATCAAGAGTTTGCACACCTACAATGATCCTTTTGAGCTCTCAACAACTGCTTCACACTCTCAAGTGCAAACTGCGTCACCATCAGCAATCTATTCACACAACTTTACTCTTCATCCACAAGTCTTGGCATAGGTTGCCTCAAGTTCGGCACTACATATGCACTCAAAACCTCTGGCTCTAATACCATTTGATTGAAGAAAGAAACTTCTCTCTGCAATGCAAAACTCAAACACCAAAACACAAGCATAGATATAGAAGCTCTCCGCTCCAAATCAAGACTCAAATTATAATACAATGGAAATACATTCACAAGATCTTATTACAAAACTACTTTCAAATTTATTACAAAACTAGCCTCTCTTCCACTACACAACCACATAGCCACACCACAACTTTAATTTGGACCCTATTCTCTTATTCACAATCTCACATAATTCTTGTACAACCCACCTTTCTCTCTCTGGGCTGATTCTCACAATCGCTACTTCCTTATCAGCCTCTCTCTCCCATTATCCTACACCCCCTCCTCTTTATAACATTATCAATGCCTTTTCAAATTCTTTCTTTTGACAGTTTGGTAGAAGGATAGTGGTTTTGTCTCTCCACCGCATCATTTTCTTCTGTAAGACCATAATCTCTCCCCTTTTTTTATTTTCTTTCCCACTCTTCCATGATACACATGACGTTACTAGAGGCAATGCCTTTTGGTGTTCTTTATGGTCTCCTCACTCCAGCTGCCACATTTTTTCTTGCTCGATGATTTATTATCATAAGAAGGTTGGAGTTGATCACTCTTGGAAAACAAAATCAAAAACTTGGAAAGAGCTACAACAAAAGTGGAAGCAAATAGAGAATAACATCGCAGGGTTCCAATGGCTTGAATATGCAAATAATATGAGCGTGGGCAAGATAAGCATAAACCTCCGATAATCAAGGGCACGACCAAACATTTTACCATAGAAGATATTATACAGGCCATAAAGAGGTTGGTAGGGGGAAAGGCCCAAGACATTGATGGGTTGCAAGCTGAACATTTGAAATGAGGCATTGATGTTCCTTGCACCTCATATCAACCGTATTTTCAACGATGTCAATGAAGAGGGTTTTCCTAAAAATTGGACAACCAGCATTGCGATTCCCCTCCACAAAAGCGGTGACATAAACAATCCATCGAATTGCCACACTATTATGGTTAACCCTCTCCTAGGGAAACTCTTTGGTAGTATGATAGAACGCTAAATCAGCAAGTGGGCAGAAATAGAAGGTAAAAGAGCTATGGGACAAGCTGGTTTTAGACCAAAACACTCCACTATTGATCACGGTGTTACCCTTAGATTTTTGGTTGAAAAATTATGGAATATTCAAGGTGATGAGGCCTTTTGTTGTTTTGTAGACTTCAAAAAAGCTTTTGGCATAGTACCACGCAACAAACTTTGGGATAGAATGGAAGAACTAGAAATTCCTAATGAATTTAGGGCAGCAGCACACAGTTATGAGCAGGTCAAATTCAAAATCAGAATAGTGGATGGGATGTCAGAATGTTTTGGCAGCGATATTGGTGTCAAAAAAGGGTGCCGCTCTCTCCAACTCTATTTGGGTTATATATTGATAAGTTAGAAAAATGGCTAAACAAGAATAATGGAAGAGTTCAGCTAGCTAAATATGTGATAAAATTACTTCTTTATGCGGATGACCTCATCCTAATTGCTAAAACAGTTGATGGATTAGGTGAACACTTGAAGGTGCTTGAAACCTTTTGCCATGAGGTTGGGATGCAAATGAATACTACCAAAACCAAAGTGATGATCATCTCTTTGAAAAGGAACAAGAAGACACAAAACACTTTTCTTTTTGAAGGCAATCCTTTAGAGATAGTGAGTGAGTACAAATATTTGGGGATCGATTTTCACAACAAACTCAGCTAGGAAACATGCAGAGCAAAAAGAATTTAGGGAAGTCGAAAAGCACTATTTTCCTTACAAAACAGATGTAGGAATGTGGACTTAAGAATTTAGGGAGGTTGAAAAGCGCTATTTTCCTTACAAAACAGATGTAGGAATGTGGAGTTATGGGATTGGAAAACCACAAAAATGCTTTTTGGTTTGTTGGTCACCCCAATAATCCTTTACGGATGTGAGATTTGGGGCAGCAGGATGTCAAATCAGAAATGGAGGCAAGTAGAAAGAATTCAAAAACATCTAATCATCAACAGCCTCAAAATTAAAATTGTTATCCCTTATGATATCCTATTTGCAGAAATAGGTATTTTCCCATTATAAGCTTCAACAATGGTCCGCTTGTTAAGGTACTTAAAGAAAACACAAAGTATGGAAAAACATCGCTGGCCTAAATTGATTATGGGGGAAAAACTAGATAGAAGAAAGAACACGTGGATGAAGCAAAATGACAAATGGATGCAAAAATGGGATGTTAACATACAAGAATGTTTGGATACCAATGAAGAAATAAAAAAATTTGCAAGGGAAAAAATCAGGGATATCATATGGTCATTGCAAAATGTATGTAAACAACTATACTATATCAAAGAGTTTAACCCCACAGGAGATCATGACGAAAAAGCATACATAGGAGCAAATATCAAATGGAGAGCAAAAATGATCATAGCTCAACTTAGGACTAGTTCTCACCATTTGAGGTGTGAAACAGGTATATGGATGATACCTAAGGAAGAATGGGAAAAAAGGATCTGCTTATTCTACAATAGGGGTGTGGTAGAGATAGAACGACATTTTATCATGGAGTGCCCAACTTACAATGACAATTTAGAAGCGGACAATTTAATTACTCTATTTGAAGAAATGCAGCTAGACAGAACAGCAAACCTTGTGATCAAAATACATTGTTGAAGAAGGGATCTAGAGAAGAGATTACAAAGTGCTTAAGATCTTGACACCCTATTCTGGGGGGTGTGCCACTTAGGGGTCCCATAGGCTGCTTTGGCCTCGTGGACGTTATTAAAACCTTTCATTCATTCATTATCAAACCCGAGCCTCTTTCTTTTCCATTTTCCACCGTGATCTTCTTTTATGCGCAGCCCATTCTTCCTGCATTAACAGCTGGTACCACTCACTATGCAGTCGACTTTTTGCCCTGTCTCTTCACGCTCCAACTCCTTTCCATTTAGTGAAAGGAAAGGCTCACAAGTGTTTATGAATATTGGCCAAGATTGGACTCTTTTTGTTTTTAATGCCTCCAATGGTATTTCATGAGATGGAATCTCATTGAGTCAGTCCATTAAACATTTCACGTGCTTTGAGTATGCTTCCACATTTTGCAGCTATTTTCGTAGAGAAGAGGTCAGAGAAAATGCCAAATGGACATTAAGTATGCGCCCAAACAAGGGATCTAGAGGCTTGGCTATGTGCCTTTAGGCACGTATCTGACAACATACTAGATAGGGCAGTATCTGGAAATCAAGGTCAACTTCAGCATTCACAAGGGTACACACAAGTTCTACTATGGCTACACTAGCATCATATGGAATATCACCAAAGGAACTATTGGTGTTGAAATCAACAAGCAGGTTGGTAACTAGATTATCACAAAGAGAATCCATATGCGAGTTGATGGATGTTCACCATCTATTTGAAAACTCCATATATCCATACACTGCTATAGAGAAGTTGCATCTACAACATCAAAATTGAAATAAACAAAATGGAAAATATTTTTGGTTGATGTCAATCATTGATTCATCTAAGGTGCTCCTACATCAAAAAAGAGGTAAGCTCTCAATCTCAGGGTCATTTCTAGACCCAAACCAAAACTTCGAGGGTTCATTTGTGATGATCGAGCCTACGTATCCCCTTTGGAAATCAAAGGCTCTATAGTTCTACACCAATCATAGAAAATTTATCTTCTCCTCTTGTATGAGATCTCTAATCTTACTTTAAAATCATGACTATTCATTAGACTTATATTATCAAACTTATCCAATCATGATAAATGATAAAAAACACATTCCAATCAAGTGTTCGATCCATACCAATCATTAGTATACCAACAAACACAAAGCCACTTAGAGACTATTGATGCGTGTTTTATGACACTCGCCAACACAAAATAAAATACCAAGTACTCTATCCTCTCTTGAACAAGAAAACCTCAAATGTTAAACAATGTGATCAATTAAGGCAACCCCAAGGTTTACAATGCAAACAATGCAACTTTATCATGGATAGACTCAGTGAATGATGTGATTTCTGTTCTCACAAAGGGACTTACACAATCGTTCTACAAAGGTGGAACTTGAACATCTAATATAGCAATTTAAGTGATGCTTTCTTCCTGAACTAATTTAAACTCAAACAAAAGGGAAAGGATTAGGGAATCTAAACAAACACCTAAGGACAATGACAAAAATGACTAATGCTTGGATAGACGAATTCCTTATGGAACTACTTTCTACTTAACCAGAGACGCCATGCCATAGAAAGGGTGCAATCTTCTAATGTAGTGAAAGATTTTTATATTGTAAATAATTGATCCAAATAGCCAATGATGGTGCAATCCAAATGAACATTAAGAATCGAGCTATGCCAAAATGAGGTTCAGACTAACCATGCAAAGTAACTTGCAATCAACTAAATACAAATGGTATGAACCAAGGAATTCATCAAATATCTCCAAATTTCTTCATCAAAATCAATTAACTTAACTAAAACTCAAGAGTAGAAGCCGTGCAAAATGTAGAAACTCGGATGAAGATCCACCATATCTTCAATGAAAATTTTGTATTAATTTCAAAGTAGTCTTAGCAACAATTTATGATATCCTCCAACTACTTTTATTGTTGCTTGCTCCTAATATATCCCCCCTATATACCTTTACAAATGAAAAATCCAAGCCTTTTAAAGACTTCCTAATTTCAAATGAAGGGTCCATAGTGATTCTAAATCAATGGCTGAGATAATTCAATAAAAACCCTAAGCGGTGTAGTTACAACTACCACCTTCATACATTTAATATCCACCAATAGGAAATGTCCTTTTAAGGACGAACCAATGAGAAAATTAGTTGTAAAATTTAATTCAATGCCTTCCACATGTCTAGTTGCTAATGAGTCGAGTTCGATGAACTTGGACATGTTGACCTAGAACTGTTTGACTGGTTGTGAATGAGTAGTTGCCACATCTGCATGTACATCTTTGTAACTTCCATACTTCATCACAAAGAAGTCCTTTCTATCTCTAGCAATATCTCTTGATACTCAACATCATCTTTCTTCATCCAAGATGATCCTTGAACGCCTTTTCTTGTATCATTTTGTGTATCTCCACTAGATTAGTTTCTAACTTTGATTAACTCCTCTGAAACTATCTACTTCTTGCAAATTTCATTTTCACCTTTCACTACCTTCTTGAAATTATTGATCTTCATGTTGTTGAGTCTTCCGCTCTTCCTCACCATTAGTTTCCTTGGTCTTCACTTTGCATTTCCATCTTTATTCTTTGAAATTATTTATCATCTTCTTGAGGCGTTGTAATTGTCCTTCCTCGAGCTTGTCTTGAAACTCCCAGACCTTGGCACTCGGCATCTTCCCCTAAAAGGAAAACCTTGTATTATAAATATGAAAAGATCCTTCCTAGATTAATTTTCAAACTGCCTTAAGTAAAACGTAAGAAAATAATCATTCAAAACATTGCACTCATACTTCTCATTGAAGAGTTTAAAAAGAATTCACATAAAAATCATTCTTCAATGGAATTATATAAAACATATTTAGGTTTTCACAAAATAATTCATAATCTTTAATTCTTCAAAGAGATAAAATCCATCACATCATTGTCGAAATTCTTGTTTTTTACCTTTTTGCACAAAATTGAATCTTAATAAACTCTGATTTTATTTCAAGCAACCTGAAAATTGACTTTAAAACATTTTGTGATGCTTGATACAAATCGGGGAAATTCTTAATTCACTGATGGAATTCGCTCAAATCAAGGTATAATCACCTTCTTCCTCACAAATTTGCACCCTTGCTGCTATTAATTTCTGGAAATTTGCATTGATTCTGTTTTAATTTCGCACCTTTGCTGGGAAATTCGCCCTTGAATCTGATTTGAATGCATTGAACGGTGGTGGAAACAATGTCCTTTGATCTCTCATATATTGGCGCTCCATTAGGAATTGCAATTTGTTTGATGAGGGCTGATGCTACAAGCATTTTGTTTGCATTTAAAACTTGTATTTCTTCATGTCATGTTGGCTTGGATTTCAATTTCAAGTTTTTCCTTTTTTAAAATTTAAATTTCCTTCATTTTTTGGATCAAGTCGGTCATTTTCCCCTTTTATTTAGCATTTTAAATTTCATTTTCTTAGGTGAATCACAACCTCATGGATTTATGAGTGGAAAATCAAGATTGTCGTGGAATGACGAGCAGAGATTCACTCCTAGCATGATTTATGAGAGGACAATTCACCTTCACATGGAATTTCAAGTGGAAATGCGATTGATCCAAGGAATATGAAGTAAAATTTTGGGGTGTATGTGGATTTTTGAGAGGAAATTTCAACTTGACATGGAATGTGAAGTGAAAATCGACCTTTGCAAGGAATTGTGAGTGGAAATTCAATCTAGCCATGGATTTCTTGATGGAGATTCAATCTAAACAAGGATTTTCCAATTGCAATGTAACTTGGATGTGAATACTCAAAGGGGAAATTCAATGGTGTCTTGGATTTTCTTGCACTTCTTGGCGGAATCATGGCTCAATCATGGAATTTCAATCATGAACTTAGGACTCTTAAGGGGAAATTTGAACTTGGTAAGGGTTTTTTATGGGAAATCTTGCCTTGAAACCAGATTTTGAAGGGGAAACTTGAGCTTGACAAGGATTTTGGATGAGAATTTCAACTTTATCCAAGGATTTTTAGAAATTTCCTTATTTTCCCTTTCTTGTCAAGATCAGAAATCCAACCTTCAGAATTTTCCTTGTAATTTCCTTCTCAAGCATAGAATTTCTCTTCTACTCTCATTTTTCATATCTTTCAAGCATTGAGTTATCCATTTTTCCATATCATAATTTCATAAATTTCATCCTTGACTCACTCTTGAACTTGAAAAATGAAATCCTTCTCATCCTAAGGATAGAGACTACGAAATCATTGCCAGACCCACGAAAACTAAACCAAACTAAACCTAGCTAGCAGCAAAGAAGGGGTCCCCATTTGCAATGGGGAGTGTGTATTTACAACACAATAGGGACCATGTCGTTCCATCATCACATGGTCACACAATTATTGGCTCAAGCAAACGTCATTCTACATAGGGTGATTGGCTCATCCACACATCACACATACGACAGTGACTAGGTAAGGCATACATCACATATACACAACGAGAATGACTCATACATACATCAAACTATGATAACTTGTGCTTGCATTGCATTTACACAATGTAGCTAGCTCAAGTATCCATCATAAACACAGCATGAATAGCTTATAAATCACATGTTCACATAAATATCAACAACTAAAGTGGAAGTGAATGCAAGCTACTACATGCATCATCCCACTACCTGGTTCATAATAGCATAAGCCCACAAGTAAACAATTTGGAAAAGGAATGATAGTGCATCATCACCTCTATGCTATTGGTGAAAGTCATCTTATCCTCAAGATAAGGTGAATAGCTCCAAGCATTCATCACCTGCATGGTACTAGTTACAAGCAACTAACTACCATAATAGACTCAATTCTAACCTATGGGGGCCTTATGGCCAAGTACGCATCACAGTAGTTCACAAAATTGGTTGAGCAGACCTAGATATATGTCACAATTAAGTAATCCATGAGCCTATACACAAAGTCCTATAGGTCTAGGGTCGAGTTTCATAAGCACATAGAATCACATTGAACCCACATGAGTTAAACTTATATGAAAACTTAAACATTGATAATACTACTCATGAGTAATCAAATTCCACTCACTTCATTCAGTTGTTATTCAGAACACAATCTATAGAAACACATTTTTTCTTAGACATATGCACGGGAAAATATCCAACCATATTTGGTATATTTATTGTTATTGCCTACAAATAGTGTAGAAGGTCCTAACAAGCATTGTTTCAAGTTCAACATAAAATTAAGCACATTGCTAGAGCAAGTAGATCATCTCTAGTCAATAAGAGTACCCATTATTCACAGCATGAGATCTTGTTAGCTTAATTCTACATCATTATTGTATACAAGCTATCAAGTTGTTTAGCTCATTAATAGTTATCTAATGCAAATTTCAGCCTTTGATTGAAGCATATTATAAAGAAAAGGTTAGACAAGTTTAAGAACACCTTCAAACCCTAGAGATATTTTCTAAACCCCTCCGTATAGACTTGGGTCATAGGGACATTGTTTGTCTAAGGATTGCCTACATACCCACTTCCAAACATAATCAAAGTTGCATGTAGTTATCCTAGGATTTCGACAATTAGGATGAGCACATACTCTTTCCTAGGTCAAGAGAACCTAGATAAAAACTAGGCACAACCATTTGTCACCCACATCTACAAGGCATAACCCTCTAGGATTCCCAACCTTGTCTTAGAGTTTCCCTATAGAAACTAGGGACTAGCTTAACTAAGGAAGATAATGGAGATGATACAAAACACAACTATTTGTGATTTTATTTGAATAAAAAAGTTCAATATACTAAGATGGCCATCACTAGGAACAAGGTTCACAAAGTACATGTATATACAATAGTCCCAATTATCAGCCATCCTTATCCATAGTTAAACATCTAAGTTACCATATTCACTCCTCCCTGCTGGAATTCGATATTCGGTTCGCACTAAATTCGGATGCGGTGCGAATCCATCCTAAATTCGGTTACAAACTGTGAAATTCGCCAAAAAGTCTCTCAGAGGGACCCGGGAGGACTTTTGGAGGAATTTGAAAGACTTTTGAAATAGACGTAGGAATCCAGAACGGATTTTGGGCAAATTTTTAGGTGACGCAACTCACGTTTAACCCGCAACCAAGTTCTTTCATCATCATTACATGACACATCATTGCATTTGACATCACCTGCTCTGGCGGCCATTAGTCCCCAATCCTTGCCTTGGTCAAAGGCGTAAACCATCATTTAGAACTGGTTATTTAATTTCATTACATGTATTACTCTTGATAAATAATGAGCAGTATAAGTCAGATTTACAATATGACTATCTTTTTGTGACTTAACGTTTATTTGCAGCGAAGCTAACAGGCAATGTTTCATCTTCCAAGTTGTTGGAGTAAAATATAGACAAGAAAATAAATTTCACAACATATAGTTTTCTGCTTCGACCAGTAGCGAGTTTGCGGTAATTGAGGAGAAATAGACAAAAACATAGAAATTTATTGGCGTCTCTCCCTAGCATGTGTACGGCAGCAACTTGGGTGCTATGAATTCTTTTGTGAAGGCAGCAATATATATCATATCTTAATTAAGAGCCTTGCTTAATTAAATTGTCGTTGAGGATTTTGAAGCCCGTAAAAAGCTAGGAGGAAAAAAAAAGCCAATATGAATTTTGCTTTAAACTAGCTTTTGCTTTATTAGGTTTAGAAATAGTTTTTGTTTTTAACTTAGATTGATTTAGAGTTAGTTTTTTTTTTCTTTTTTATTTATATTAAGTTTTTAATCTAGATTAGTTTTGTTTAGAATTATTTTTTTTAATTTAGACTAGTTTTTTTTGTTTTCATTATTTTATTTAGTGATGTTGAGGTTGCTCCTGAGGCTGACATTGCTAGTACCCATGTTAATGGCACTTTTTGTGTTTCTAATTTGCAACAGTAGAATGATGATGATTTGTTTGACAGTTTTTGATGATATTTGATCAGTGATGGCTGAATATTAATGTTAACATTATTGTTTTTGAACCGAAACATTGATATGGTGGTGTATTTTGGTATGTCATTTGGACTAAAATGTTAATATATGTGGTGATGTATTTTGCTATGTTGCTTTAATATTAGCATAGCGGTGTATGAACTTATTTGTTGCTATATATATATATATATATATATATATATATTCTTGTACGGACGAACCCAAAACGAATCCGAACCCAATTCAATTTTTTTTTGGACGAATTTCAAACCCGCATCCGTACCAGAATCCGAACCGGCAACTTAGTTAAACATCAAAAATATCCCTCATTTTTAAGGATACCCCTATGACATTGGTATTTTTAATTTTATAAGGATAGATGATCAAATTGGAATCCACACAGAGAAATTATGCATAACAACCTAGTTTCGATTAAAAAACCCCAACATCATAGAAAAAGGATAGCAACAATCAAAATATATTCACAATGTGAGATTCATGTGTGACCCCATTATGGCTCCAAGTCATGTTTTACTAATATGAGCAAGCACCGCAATCATATGAAATTATAACATCTTACTCAATTAGAACATATCATGCCACGATAAGGCCAAATAAAAATTATTTAAGATTCAAAAGACATAACTTAATACTATAATAGTTATAAACTTTCTCTAAGCAGAGTCAATACCCAAGTCGACTCTAGACAATTGGCAACACTATATCCATTTGACCAACATTTGAAGATATACACCAAGTAATAATAAATATTCCTTAATCTCCTAATTTCGTTTACCTTGTGTTAATATCCAATACTTTTTAGTCCAGTTTGCTGAGTATGAAATATTCACACTTGCCAATTATAGCTAAATATGACCTTATTGGTAAGCAATAAGATGTCAGGAGATGTTATACAATATGACTATAGATGCTTTATCTCTTAAATCAATCCCAACCACCATCAAATTGAATGATAGTTACCTTCTATCTACTAATTGATAATACAACAGATTGGTGCAACTATAATTCATTTCCCTTTGCATGACAATCCCAATATTGAGGTTCTTAGAAATCACGTAGACATATAAAGCATTTACACTCAATCCAAAATAAATTGGCAAAAATATCAACTTGCAACGTTAAAATATGCTAAATATAGTGTGTGTCTAGTGTCACTAAATCACCAAATGAAATCCTAAACTTACACTATTATACAACCATAACACAAAACTTATACTAAGTCCAAACTAACCATTTTCAAAATATCTCTTCATCTATTATCATGATACCATCTGAATTGGAAAAAGATTACCAATGAACCACACCAACGTAGCCAAGGAAGATTGAAACCAAAGAAGATAAGGAGCTGGAAAAACTGAAGGATTCTGCTGATCAGATGCAGAGAATGGTGGTCCAGGCTGAGGACCTTATGAAATGTATTTAGCTGTCTTTTTCTGCTGTCCTATCTTTTTGTTGTGCTGTCCTGTTATGTTTCTTTAGATGCAGCCTTTTGTATTTTGGTAGCTGCTGTATGTTTCTTTCATGCTTTTGTTCCTGGGTGTTGTGGCACAGACTCTATTATGCTTTTAATGGTTATCTTTAAGCTCTTTGTAAAAGGTTTCGGGTCCTTCAAAAACCTGCTTTTACTTAATCAAAACGTAGCCAAGGAAGAAAATACCACTATTGTGTCCCTTCTAAAACAACTTACAAGTTTAATAAGAAAAGTAACATGTTGGCAATGAAATTCAAGGTTGTACACACAGTCACTAGATTTACTCAAGTATTTCTTTATTAATATAAGGACGCATTAAAAACTTTTATTTATTGATTTATGATTATAAAACATGCATTTTTACCTAACTGCAATGTGGTCTGATACCCACCAAGCTCGCAGAAAATTTGGCTCAAGTGTAACGGCCTACTGATAGGAAGTTTTCAGAATGCCATTCATGCTAACACAACACCACTCTGCATCTCCATGATGCTGAAATGCCCCTTTCATGCTCCACCCGAATGCTCTCCTCAATCTCTGCTATATATTTTATCATAGTTGTCATCCATATCCTAAATTGATCCAATCTGGGCTTAGGATAGAAGCTCAAGCAGTAGCGAGGCCATAAATAGAAATGGAAGCTTAAAAGAAACAGTAAGAATAGAAGCTTAGAATGAATCTCTCTACTCTCTTTTTTTCTTGCACACACTCCACCAAATCTTGCCTACCTCCAATCTCAAATTCTCTCTCCCACATGTCTGACAAAATTCCTGCACCATTTAAGCTTTGATGGACATCCTTAGCTTGTTTGAAGCTCTCATTTCAACGAAGGTAAGGGGTGCATGTCAGCAAAGGTAGTGGAGTCTATCTTTTATGCCTACCAATGGAATTTGCTTGAAAGTTCTAAAGCCTTTTCAAAAAATTAATTTTAAGCATATCCTGCAATCATTGCATTCCCCGGAGACACATTTCTGAGGCTTTGCATTCAACCTTGATGTGCCTTCTCCGTGCATCCATTTTTTTGCATACATGTACACCAGGGTAGTTGCAGCAACCCCATGCCCTTTTCTTTGTGTTTTTCCTGTCCACACTTGCCCTGAACATACCCTTCCCTGTTATGTTGAATCCTGTTTTGTTTTTCAATGCAATGCTGGTATAGAGATTGGACAACCAAGGCGGAGGGATGTCATGCATTATCGGTGGCATGGCAGCCTCCCTTTTATCTCATGCCATCCCTAGTTAATGTGAAATGCAGGAGGTCGCCCAACCTGTCCTCTCCCTTTCTTGTCCATTCGTCTCTTTTTATTATTTTACTTTTACTTATATTTAATCCATGTAATGCCCACCTCAAAAGGGCCTGACAATGGGATGTGACACCCTTCAATTAGTTCATATATGTTGATGAGTTGGTCTATTATTAGCTATCCATGAAAACATAAATATGTGTTTCCTAAATTGGTATCATGTCCTAATACATTTCAGAGTTGATAAAGCAGTTAGGAAAACTGAAAAGCTAGGAAGTATAAATGTACTTCATTTATCCATCTAAGAAAACATTTATGATTAAACACAATAAGCTTCTTAAAACCAAAATACTTGAAACCCCCTTAGGCTGTTTATGACGTGTCCTAAACTTCCCGGATTTGCAGCCATATTTCCCAATTTTTATCACAATCACAATTGTCAAGACTCAAGACTACTGAGATACAAATTCACTCCAATATAAGTCATAAATGCCATAATGTGAATCAACAGAATTCCTCCCTCCTATGAACAAAATGAATGAGAAAATGATTAAAGAACTTCAGGAAGCAGACCTTGCAGCTGCAAGTGCATGACCAAACTCATGAAATCCAACAGAAAGTACAGTCCCAATGCACAAGTAGCCAATGTCTCTTACAGGAACACTTAATCCAGGTACCTAACATTCAAATGAAAATTCAGAAATTGAACCGTTAGACTTAGGTGCTCTTGTACAATGTGTTTCCTTAACCTTCTGGCATAGAGTAGAATAAAATAATTTTCATGGCACATAACACCATGTTACTAACCATAGGAAGAGCTGTATATAATGACTTCTTTGATTTCATCATTAAGGAATTTCCTTCTTCATGAGAAGCCACAAACCACCTTGACTCCCATATAAGAATCTGCAAATCATGAGAAATTGAAAACCTAAGAAGAAAATATGCAAATATACATGCAAAGGAAATGGATATATCAATTGTTTCTTATAAATTATTAAATGGTATATGCTGTCATGATGAAATGTTTAGTAGGAACAAGTATCTCTTAAGGTTGTATCCTAAGCATAGGATCAAAAATCTCCAGAAGCTTATTTTCAGTTCAACCAATGCACAGAGGTTCTAGTTTATTATCAGAGAAATCAAATGTGCTGAAGCTATAAAATGGAATCATCCCCATGCACAATAATGCTTCTCATGCCAAGTAAATATAAAAATGTAAAGGAAATGCATGTAATGCCCCCTTTGTGAAAGAGGATTTAATAATAAATAATATTATTAGTTATCATTAAATCCTTTGCATAATATTATTATTTATTATTAAATCCTCTTCCACAAAGGAGACATTACATGCATTTCCATTAGACTTAGGTTCTCTTGTACAATGTGTTTCATTAAACTTCTGGCATAGAGTAGAACAAAATGATTTTCATGGCAGGTAAAAAATAATAATAAATAAGAAAACTAAATATAATATAATTAAAAGTTATTAAGTTTAATGAAAGGTCAAAGGAATGCAATGAAGAGTTGTGACTCCCTCAAACATGAGATATAAAAAGGGAGAGGAGTTCATTTGCGAGATAGGAAGGAAAGAAGAAAGAATGGAGAAAAAGGCATAAAGAACGCATTAGTGGAAGAAGAAAGGAATGGGAAGAAGAGAAGAAAGTAACTCTTTCAAAGGGGCAGCAATGATGAAGGGTTGTGACCCTTTTGAAGGGTGGTGATTTTGAAAGGTTAACCCCATTATGAAGAGGTGTGAGTCTACCTCACATTGGAGGATATAAAGGGGAGAAGATTTCATTGTAGGAGATAATCCAAGGGAGATTAATTCGGGGAATAATATATTCTCAAAGGAAACAATGAAAAGTGGTGACTCAATCCTTATTAAAGGTGGTGACCCTTCCACCAATAAAGTATAAAGGAGAATTCATTCCAAGCATTGAAGGGGATCAATTGGAGATCTGATCTGGATTAGATAGTGTAACGTCATAAATTGTATCCGCATACAATTTCGTGCTCACCTAGGCCTCACTTTAGTGTTTCTAGCCTCCCATGCCTGATCATGATTGGTTCTGCTCACATTGGTTCAAATTTTGGCTTCTCTGCATTCTAGACCTTAGGTCCTTGGCCTCCAGAATAGGGTCCCTCGAGTGACCTTGACACAGGACAAGGTCGCCCAAGGAAACCTTGCCCCAATAAACGAGTCCCAAATTTAAATCACTTAACAGATAGCTTGCGGGAGCGGTTAAACTTCTATGTCAGCCTGCTTTTAAATTACAAATCTGAATCAAGGGGAAAGGTATAAAAGCAAGCTTAACCCTTCCCCCACCATTTCAAATCAAACAATCATTACACTTTCAATTCATTAAAGAATATACTAAGAGCAAGTGATCAAGCATCATCAAGGCATTGAAGACAAGAAGTAAAGTTTAGATCTCAAGCATTCATAATGGCATCCATGATCAACCTTTTCTAAAGTCAACATCAACATCTTCATGAAGAATTTGACACAAGGAAGGCTTGTGAAGGTGATAAGCTACGCAGGCACAATTTCAAATTCAGACCAAGAGACAAAAACCTGCAGATCCACCTTTTGAAGATAAGAAAAAGCAAGGTCAAGGTCGACCTAGTTGACATAGTCCCAAACACTTTTGAAAAATCTTTCAAGGAACCTACTGAGCAGCATCCTAATCTGAGGTCTTCCAATTAAGTCCACATTCGGTGCTCCCAAGTCAAGGTCGCCCCGCTTGACATAGTCCTTTCAATTCCAGCCTAGATTTCAGCAATAGATTCCTCTCTATCTTTCATTTCCGAATCTATTTGTGTTGTCTACATATCTATATTTTCTATCTCTATGTATGTTGAAACCCTCATTTTTCCATCTTTAGCACTAGATCCAACATTCATTTTACATAATTGTAGTATCATTTTCAACTCCTCAAGAGGGAATATTGAATCCACCTTGTGCCGAATATCTTGAGCCAAGTGGATCACTCCCCTGATGAACTATAACTAATTGAATGTTTGAAGATGTTAAGTTGATGATCATCAAGCTACAGAAAGTTAATGCAAGACATTAAATCAGTTAATGTATTGTATTGTCATTAATGTCAACTTGAGATAATCTGATTGGTTATATACAAAGTGTCAAAGACTTCAGAGAACCGGAAAGATTAAGGTTATGCTATCAGTAATGCATAAAAGTTCAGTATGCACTAAGTGACAACAAACACCGACGGTCAGTGCACCCCGACAGATAGAGAACCTCGAGAGGAAAGTCACAATGAAACCCGAGCAAACATTACCGACGAGCAGAACCAAAGTAACCCGAGCAGAACTTCACAGTGTTACCTGATGGACAAACAACCTCGACGGAGATGCCTGAGGAGAACTGAAGTGTTGACCAAGCTAACAAAGAGTTGAACACCAAAAAAAGTTGAAGTTCAGAAACGACAAAAGACTTAGCTGGCAAGAGCTAAAGGAGTTAACAGGTTGTTAATATTGTTTTCATTGACAAGTTAAAAGCCAAAGATAAGCGAGAGATTTAAAGCTGTTTTATTCCAGTTGTCTAAGAAAAATCTACGGGATAAAACTGAAGTGTAGTTTTAAAGAAAGATTGGCTAGAGTTGCGGATCACGCCAAGAACAAGAAAGTCAAGGACTTAGAAACGGTGAAATCATGTCTATAAAGAGACAAGCTAATTCATTGTGAATTAGGTGAGTGAATAGAGAAGAGGATGCTGAAGAGAAACTGATGAAGAAAGACTTCAATCAGACCTGATCAATCAACCTGAAGAACAGAGCTAATTCTGCGGACATCGAGCAACAGAGAAGCACAGCATCACCGAGCATAAAGAAGTGGAGCAAAGGTATTGAAAGGAGACATTGATCAGAAAGGTATTATGAGCTTACAATAGATCTGAAAATCTGCAAAGTATAGTTGTATATGTGAACAGATCATTTACTGTTTCAATTTAACCATTGGATCAGAAAGTCTCTTAACCGAGCATGACTTAACAATCCTTTATATATTGAGATACATCCTAAGGAATATCAAAAGGTTTGGTCATGAAGATAGCATAGAGATGCCAGATATCAAGTGACAAATTACACAGGGTTTGGTCATAAAGATAGCATAGAGATGTCAGATATCAAGTGGCAAACTATTCTATTTAAATCCTCTAACAAGGTCACACCTAACAGTGTGTTTGTAACCTTTAACAGGGTTGGCTCTTCACTGAGCTCACTTCAGAAGAGTGAAAATTTTGGGTTACCGGTCCCAAGTG
>MU227979.1:3498140-3514521 GCA_018584345.1 Thuja plicata | reverse complement strand
AAAGACCCAAGTAGGTCCACACAACTCTACCAAATCCCTCACACATGAAAATAAGTCCACACAACTCCATCAAATCTCCCAAACATGCAGGATAGCCAACTACCCTGGGATGCTCCTGCATCAGATGTGAATAAAATTTGGAACTTGTATGGATCGAAAGACTTAATGGTGTCAGTTTTAAGATCAAACTTATATTGAAAATCCTTTCTTGCTAATACTGATCTGATTTCTTTTTGTGAAAATTTTAAGATTCATTTTATGTTTGAGTATCATTTCATAGACTTAATGCCTTTCCTCTCTTATCTTGCAAGGTAAGTTGCTGAAGGGAAGCTGGAGGGCAAGGTGATGCTCGAGACCTCAAGATTGCAAGTGGATATTTCAAGCTCGGCCTCAGGTGAAAGGAAGGATTACAAGCAAGAAAATACTACAAAAAAGCTCAAGCCCAAGAACTTCAAGTGAGAAGGATTCAAGTCAAGTTATCCAATGCAAATTCAGATTGAGATCAAGAAAAAGAAGAGAAAAATCAAAGAAATTTATCACTAACTTGAATTTCCTCCAGAAATCCAAGTTTATTTTGAAAGATCCAAGTGCATGGAGGACTTCATCACTTCAAGGAATTCAAGGCAAAATGAAGATTTGAGTTTAAAAGTACAATCAAGTTCAAATCATAGCAATGAGAAGATTTCCAAATTAGGATGAGGAAAATTTGATTTGGCAATTTGCCATTACAATCGAAGGCTTGCTAATGTCGAGTATCAAGAGATATTTTCTCTTCATGAGAAGATTGATCAAGTCTACATGATAAGGATGATGAGGTGGCGCCTAGTTGTTTTCTACCTATCAAAAAATTCCAGATTCAAGCACATTCAATCATATCATGCCAAGTGTATGATTTCCTCATTGGCTCTCAAAAACATTGCAATTTTCTTATTGGCCCACAAGGTGGTGCCTTCATGTAATTGGTTGATAGTATGGCAACCCTAATTAGGGTTTGTAGGGATGAATCTTGACCCTTGATCTTGAATCGATCTTGGCCCTTCAATGTAATTGAGCAACTATAAAAAGCCAAGGCCTTCTCATTTGTAATGGTTAGAAGAGTTAGTCATTAGCTAGAGAGCGCATTAGATTAGAGAGCTAGACACAGGGGTAGGATAGCTAAGGGAGAGAGTTGATCAAATTGTTGCTATAATGCTATCAAAGTGATTGATGATTCACTGTTGGTTTTCATGGTGAATTACTTAATGTTGCTTTGAAGTGTTGCATGGTTTCTTCAACCCTCACTTGGAATAGATTTCATTTCATGTTGTTTAGAAGTAGCTTAGTTGAATGAAAAAAATTGTGGATGTTTACTTGTTTGACTCGAACAAAACTAGGACACTAGCCTCTTGTTGATGGTAAGAGTGCCTTGCATGGTAAGAGTGCCTTGCACTTAACTACAATTGATATTCAATCTTTAGTTTGCATCCATTGACGAGATTGAAGAGAAGATATTGATATGAAAATCATTTGAGTATACCTTAGAAGCTTGCACTAGGTGGGTTGAAGTCGCTGATAAAACCACATCTTGTAGAGTCCAAGTCATCCATGCTTCCTTCCATTCATAGTTAGAAGCAGAAGTAGAAGTAAGTTTAAGTTTAGATTGAAGAGGGAGTTGGCAAAATCAAAATTGTATTTTCATTGCACATTGTGAAGCTAAATCTTGGAAGTGCAAGCAGTTGATATCCATTGAATGAATAGCATAAGTACCCTAAGTGATTACCAGCAAATCACATTATTTCACTAAACGAGTATCCACAATTGAAGGGAACCTTGAAGTCATTTCATGATCTTACTTTGCAAGCTTAGCATGAGAGATGACCTTATTCAAGAGAGGATTGGGTATCTAAGTGTTTCGCTTTGAAACATTGAGTATTCGATTTTGTATGTTGTAGTGGAACAAAACTCGCATCAACACCAATGTAATCAAAACGAGACATAAGCCTAGTTTCCTAGTTTGCATGCATAAGGTAGTGAACCCTATTTCCCCAACATTACATTTTGGTGAACCCAACAAATCTTTGCATTGCCTTTCGGATTTTGATGTTCAAATCTGATTTATGCAATGGTTAATTGATCAATATATTGAAAAAATTACATTGTTTAGTCATTTCTTTATATAGCTTTGTGCATCAATTTTATGACCCCTTGTCCTACATCTAATATTCGTGTGAGAAGACACTAGACTCGTGGCTTCCCAAAGTTTAATTACCAAGGATATGGAACCTGAGTCAACTAGGATTTTCCATGAGAACTTAGGTGAAACCTCTATGCCTACAAATGACACACCTAACATTGTGGAGAACCATTCTTCCCACACTTCTCATGACGAGGATGACCTTAACACGGGTATCTCCCAACCAATTGGCAAAGCTTGCCAATGACTTGGATAAGCTTGGATAATTGATGGGTCAAGAATACTTGAATAGTGAGGCAATCCCCTTGATTGAAGGATTCAAAAGAATGTTTTAAAATATGAACATGGTGTGGAAGTGTTGCGTGGCATTGCTCATATTGTTAATAATAATATCATGCCTATAAAAAGTCATGTCGAAGCTCTTAACTTCTCTAATCCTACAAATCATGTTGACAATTCCATTCCTATACCAACATCATTGTCTAATGTGCCTACTTATACACCACCTACCATGGCTACGTCTACACAAAACACTAATCCTAACATGTTAGTCTTGGAGGAATTCCTATCAATCAAAACTCCTACACACCTCCTTCCATTAGTCTTCCATGTATTTCCCAACCATCTCCTTTAGCCACTTACAATGTTTCGCTTTCCTACTCCAATTCCCCTTCCATTTCTCACAATGTTACATCTCCTTCACAATCAAACATGTCCAATACCAACTTATCCACCGAAGCTACCATCATTAACCTAGCTCAAAGTATTTCATCCTTACAACAACTAGCTTCCATAACCCAATCCAAATTCAACATTCCAACTTGGGACAAAGCTAGCCCACTTTCCCGTGACTTTGTTCATACCATTATCCCTCAATACATGGAAATTCCTTAATTGGAGTTATAAAATGGAAAAGGTGATCCCTTGAATCATGTGAACACATTTCAAACCTTGTGCAGTAACTTCTCAAATGATCATAGGCCCATGGCTAAATTGTTTGCTTCTACCTTTAGAGATAAGGCCTTGCAATAGGATTGTTCTTTGCCTCTGTATTTTATTGACACTTTTCAAAAACTGACTAATCCACTTTTACAATTTCAAAATAATATTAGTCCTCAAATTACTTTGACTGATTTAAATAATTGTAAATAAAGAGCTAAAGAGAAAGTGACTGATTTTATTGGTAAATATAAACATTTGCATGCTCATGTTGCTTATCATGTGCCTGATAGTGATGCTCAAAGAATTTTCATTTCTAATTTGCAAAAAAGACATTAGAGATAAGATGCTATTTTTTGAATTTACATCCTTTACGCAATTGTGTGCAATGCTTCATAATTATCAACTTCAAGTGAGCCAATTTGAACCATCTTCAGTAATGGCTCCAATTGATAAGAATGATGCCGCTCAACAATCATTTCAAAAGTTCCAAAAACAAAATAAAGGATTCATCAAGATTAATAACAAGTCTTCAAATCGTTTGAAACACAAGTGGCAACCCCAACATTAGGTGCTGCTCCTTTATCATCAATCTTTACACATCACACTTTTATACCACTTTTTGAATCTTTACTTAACATCATGCTTAAGTTGATCAATGCTAATGTGTAAAAACTTCCTCCCGTCAAACCTATTGATTCTTTCAAACCATTGTCAGCTTCTTATAACCCCAAAGCCTTTCGCCAAACTAATCAAGATACTAAAAAGTGCTTTAAATTGAGCCATTTTATCCAAGATCTCATTGATTCCAATACCATAATCGTGGGGGGTGTCAATGATAAAGGAAACAAACCCGTAGCACCCCCCAACCAAAACTTTGCAAATCTTCACAAATCTCTTACCTATTCCACTAATATTGTTATGTCTAGCACACTTAAGGACATGATGATTAATCACATGCCTAATGAAGCCAACAATGTTGTGAACTTTATTGAGCAACCTAAACCTAAGCCTAAACTTCGCATTACCTTTGATTCCAAGGAAACTATTAAGGCATCTGAAGGACCCCTATACACTATTGTGAAACTAAAAGAAACCTCTCACAAGGAGTGCTCGTTGATCCAGTATGTATAGTGAATGTTACTATTGAAAACATCTCTTTACATGACAATTACATCATGATACATATGATAAATCCTATGTGATGATTAAGTTGCATGATGGTTTTACTTGTCCTAACATAAGTTCTATCACCCTTCCCATTGAGGTCGGTACTAAGTGCTTAGGTGTTACATTTTTTATTATTCCTATCTCCAATCAATTTCATGTGAAATTAGGACATCCTTGGCTTAGTTCCATGAATGTTATACCTTCTACCATCCATAAGTGTTTGAAGTTCCCTCATAATGAATGCATTATCATGATCAATCAGTCTTTATAAGCCATTAGCAAGGCGTGGAAACTTCACCCTTGACATCTTTTGGCCTCAAACACCTCAACCATTAAAACCCCAAGAAGGCATTCTTTAATCCTATCAAAAGTTCAAACATGAAATGATATCAACCTTGAGCAAACCTAAGGATGTTCCACCTCATCCTAGATTGGGACTCCTTCATACACCTTTTATTCATCCTATATATGCTTCAGTCTCACCTCCTATATCTTACAAACGTCCAGCATCTTGCATCTCTCAACCTAATGAGGTTCCTTATGTTCCTCCTACAAAGGAAGAAAGGAGTTGATGTTGATTGATCCCAAACCTTCACAAATATCTAGCTAAACCAAAAGAAACTGTAATGCCATAGCCTGACACCAAAGACGTCGTTCCAAGGCCCATAACCTTGCTTCCCAAAACATTTTCTCACCTAAGATGCCAAATGATGCTTTGATCCCATTTGACCAACCTTTGCCTAGCACAAGGGAGGAAGAAAATCTTAAAAAATTAAAATTGTCAAAACAAGGCAATTGTTATTTTCGCATTAAAGATCCTTTCGTAATTAGATGATGATATGAATGATAAAGTTATTGATGATAATAATGTTGATTCTAATGATTTTGATGATATGTATGAGGTTATTGAAATCAATCATGAGCTTTCTTCAGGACTTTCAAAAGGATTAATCCTAGCTCCTAGGGATGAACAATGTGACTCATCATTAGAGCATGGTCCTTGTTTGGAACTTGCAATAGCTCAATCTACTATACTCATTGTTGCTCCTCTTGCATCTCGTCCACCATCCCTAAGTGACGTTAAGCAAGATTGGGAGGAGGATGATATGCTTGACTAGCTTGGCTTGTGCAGTAGTTTCTTTTTTGTGTTTGCTTGTACGTAATGTGCTTCCCGGCAATGTGTTGTTTGATATGTCTTTGTGTTATGTTCGCCTCTCTTTGCATGACCCTTGTTGCTCCATTGGCACAAGGTGATAAACGGACCAAACCTGTCATGAAATTCTTCTATTTGTATCTCAACTCTTCTATATGTCATGTCTAAGTTATGTCGTACATGTACTATTGTCGTAAATGTGCTTTTGTGTTGTCTACTTGGGGACGATGCAAAGTGTTGAGATCTCTCTCTTTTTTGTCTCTACCATGTTGACCCAAAAAGACTCTTGTTTGTTCATCTTATGTGCTCTTCTTCCATTGTGGTTGCATGGAAAGGGAAATGTACTCTCATGAAGGCCTCTTTGGTTGTGACTTCTATTTATGTCACATCTATTTTTCAAATTCTAAGTAAGGTGATCAAGATAATAGAGTCCACTCAAAGGTACTTTCTATAGTATGGCACTAAGACTATGGATAGGTATTGTTTGATTGAGTGGGAGGATGTTTGTAGTCTAAAAAAGCATGGGGGGCTAGGTTTTTGGCAATACAAGTGGATGAATAAGGCTTTAGGAACAAAATAGGCTGGGACAATTCATGAAGAAAAGAACAGATTATGGACTCAAATTGTGCAAGCAAAATATTTGAAGAATGGGGTGGATAGTATGCTTAGAGGGCAGATTTTTCTGTATTTTGATTCATTTGTTTGAAATTTATTGAGATCTTATTGCAGATACATTTGGCCTAAAGTGACATGAAGATTGAGGAAGGGGGTTAAAATTAGATTTTGGCAAAACAAGTGGTTAGCGAATACTACTTTGGCTGATGTTGAAAATATGAAACCTTTGGCATCTCATTTTGAAGGTTGTATCAGCATTTTGGTGGAGGATTATTAATGTATGACCGCTAAAGGCAAGGTTTGGAAGGATCTTAATGTTTTAAATCAGGAGCACAATTCTACTTGTTTAAAATTAAATGCTTCCCTCACCAAATGGAAAACTTTATCTCATCAAAGGGAAGATACTATGGTCTAGGATGGGAATGGTAAAAATTGTATCTTTGTCTACTTTTCTTATCATCCCTTGACCGATAAGGATGACATGTGAAGCCATTTTCTTGGGGGAAAAGTTTTGAAGTGCTTGATATTACCAAAGTCATGTGGCTTTCTCTAGATTGTTACTAACAAGCAAACCCTCACTTAAAATAGGTTGCATAAGCTAGGCAAAATGAGCCCTTTGAGACGCATCTTGTGCAAAAAGGAGGAAGCAACCAACATTCACATCTTCATCCATTGTGAGTTTGACTTAATCTTCTAGCATTGGTTTCTAGGGAGGTGGGGAATAAAGTGGGTGATACCGGCCAATGTTTCTAGTCTTCTATCTGATTGGCATGTGAGGATGAAGAGTAGGAGGTTAAAGATGATATAGGGTTGCTTTCCAAAATTAGTAATTTGGAACATCTAGTTAGAAAGAAATAGAAGGATCTTCCAAGAAAGAAAAATGTCTATGGAAAGTATATGGGAATCAACCATGACAGAATTAAGTAATTGTGGCAAGGCTAAGGACTATAATATCATGGTAGAAAACGGATGGGTTGGGGCCTAGCCAAGGTTTCCTTGGTTGGACAGGTGCCCAAGAGAAAGTCCAAATAAGAAAAGCACAGTGAATGGAGTTGTCTGAATGCTAGATAGGTGAAGTTCAACTTTGACGAGGTTGTCAAAGGTACTCCTGACACAGTAGGAGGGGGTGTATTTATAGGGATGATAAATGTCAGCCACTTGGCATTTCAGCTTTTGATTTTGATGTGGAAAAAAATAACACAACTAAAGCCAAAGCCTTGGAATAGGGGTTAACGATGGCAAAAAAAAAGATTGGAGGATATAGGTGGAAGGTGACCCAAAATTGGTCATTGTGTCTATGAATGGTGGGGCCAATAATAAGTGGTTGGAAACCATCCTTCCAAAAGAAAGGATGGTGGCAACATCTTTCAACGAAGTCATTTTTAATCATATGTGCAAGAAAGGAAATATACTTGCAAATTGGGCCAAGATATTGTACTCAGCTTGAGAGAGTAGGTCAAGCAGGAAATGGTGGAAAGAGTTCCCAGTGACAGCCTTGAAACTTATCCATGAGAATTTTAGTGTATGCAAATTTTAATGGCTACAATTTGGTGACATATGGCATCCTCAGCATATAATAGATTTGGGAAAGCAAGAAAAGTTGAAAGGAGTAAACGGAAGTCACTCATCTTGGAGAATACTGAAGTAACTCATTTTGGACAAGAATGTGAAGCAACAAAAGAGGCGTGTTTTTGGCAAGGAAATGGAAGTTGATTTTATAGTGTTTGTAGAGAAAGAAATCAAAAAACTCAAGCTTTTTCATTGGGTGGTGAAGATTTGGGAGCTTGATAAGGCTATGAATGAGGGCTCATGTGTAGGGATTTGTTCGTCTATGGTGAATATTTCTCTCAATCTTAGGCATGTGCGAGGGTGAAGGAATGTATTTAATGCTTCTCAAACATGAAGTCATGCTTTGTTGCTGTCAAATGCAGCCAATTCATACCTAGTACATGATGATATAGAAGCATGATTCATCAATCTAAAGTATACATTAATTACCTTCTTGATCACTTACAAGCTTTTCAAGAGAGACAACAATGTTTGCAACGTATTGCGAATGAGATAACAAAAGGTTTGAAGGTGTTTCTACCTATGCTCCACGGGGACGCGTCCCCTAGGTTTTTGGACCCGTTCCCGTACCCGGGACGGAACGGGGACGCAGGGACGGATTTTTGCCGTCCCCAAATAGGCCAAATCGGGGACCGTCCCCAAAATGGTAATTTTTAGACCAGCCGAAACTTGGGGACGAGAATGAGTACCGGGGACGGCACCGTCCCTCAGCCGTCCCTTGTACTGATTCCCGTCCCCTATTTTCCAGCCGGCACTTGGACGGCGCTTAAAGCAAAAAAACACATTTTTTAAAATTTTTATTAGACCGCGTGGACCCCACGTGGCTTCTAGCTTATAATAAAATAATGTAAACCCTAATTTGACCATTAAAACACAAAAAGTGTAAGTCTTCTTCTCATTTGTAGTTTTATCAAAGTTGCTAAGAGGAAGAGGAAAACATGGAGCAGCAACAACAGTGAGGAAAGATTGCATTTTGGAGTTGCAAGAGGAGATTATTATGGACATCCGATTATGGAGTTGAACTTCTATGTTATTGTTTACTATTTACTTTTAGTATTTTAGTTGGAATTCTCTTTATGTAATTTTGATTGCATGCATGATACTCGGAGCCTTTGGGTTTTTTTGCTATATCTACGCCATATTTTTACAATGAAAGTACTTAGTATTTGAATTTTGTTAATTTGCTATGTATTGAGCCTCTAAAATGTCTATGATAAATAATTTATCATTGTTATGATATGCATATTTGAATTCTCTCTCTATATATATAAATTCCCCTATATTTTTAATCGTCGTCCCCTAAGGTCCCGTCCCCTAAATTTTGTCTTTGATCCGTACCCATACCAGAAACACGTCTCCGTCCCCTAAAACGTCCCCGTCCCGGAAACTCCGTAGAGCATAGGTTTCTACCCATGGATGCAATCTCAACTTTCTCATTGTTGCAACAATGAAGATTCAAACGATGTGGCAATAGTGGCTCCACCTAAGAAAGTGGTCTCTTGTGATAAGTGTAAAGGATTTATGAAGGGTTTGCTTGGGGCTGCATGATTTTCCATGAAGTCCATTTCAAATTTAATAGTTGCTAAACTTGTGTTCTCTTTTTTGGTTTTGTGGGTAGGATGTGTTGATGGGTGTTTTATGACCACACCAACATAGAATAAAGTGCCAAAGACACTCTATCATCTCTTTAACAAAGACACCGTGTATGCTAAGATTGCAGAGATCATAGAGGCGACTCCACGGTTTCGATTGCATACTTGTGATGTTAGTGTGGATACGATGTCGTTTAGCTTGATGTATGCTGGTTATGCAAGGGGACTTATGCTAATTCACTATAGACTTGTCAACTTTCTTTGTGAATGATATGGCAATGAAGTACTTCATCCTAAACTATCAAAGCTTCTGAAATGAATTGCAAATAGACTAAGGGTTTAGAAAGCATATTCTAAGCTATGCTAATCCTAGAATGCAAGAGACCATGAATGTATTTGTGAACTCTACTAGGCTTGGCTTTGTCATCAACTTCCACCAAGCTAGTGCAATCTTCTAAGGTAGACTATAGAAGTTCAAATCATTACTGTGACACCAACACCATCAATGGATGCATATCAATGTGTAAGTAACAATTGAAGTTAAGCTTGTATTTTAATTCCAGTTGACCACGCAAACTGACTTACAATCAGCAAGCCACAAGTAGTATGGATTAGGCGATTTTCACAAATGCTCATCCACAATTTCTTTCATTCAACTAAATTACTCAAAGCAAATTCTAAACTAAATACTTGAAGGAAATTCTAAACTCATTTGAGAGATCAAAGAACCACACAATACTTCACAATCTTCACTAATTCACCACACTTCAATGATTTATTTCAACTATGGCAGTATCTCAGTGACAATTCTCCAAAAACTCTCTTTTACAAATGAGAGGAGTGGGGCTTATATAGGAGCCCAAAATACAATGAATGGCCTGGATCGATTTGAAACCAATGGCCCAGATCTTCCCAAAGAAAACCCTAATTAGGGTTGCTACAAACATTAAATGACATAATTAAATACAATGCAACAAAATAGAATATTTTCCTAGGACCAATGAGAAAATTGCAAGATGCCTAATCATCAAACAACCCATCATCTACAAGATGCATGCCTTTATCCTTTTCTCTTTTAGCAAATTCAATGAATCTAGACAAGCAAGCTTTTGAGTTGCAACTCTATCACTTCCAATACCTCCATGCAAGTATCAAGAACATTGTCCCAATCTGTACTGTGCCTTTAAAAATCGTTGATGGATACTATGAGAGAAACAAGACCATCCAGTTGACTTTTCTTGATGAATTCCATTCCTTGAAAGTAAATTGATTTCAACTCTTCCTTCAATTCTCCTAAGTTCAGTTCGCTAGAAACATCAACATCTAGACCCAAAGACTCCTTGATTGATATAAGGATTTTCAAATGTATACCAAGGATAGCTCCTTCAATCTCAAGACAATCTACTTGTGTATGATCAAATGTGGATTTCCTCGTGGCTAAGGAACGATACCAATGATTGAAGTCATAAGCACTTCCTTCTTCAATTACTCCCTCTTGAACTAGTGTCGATGTAGGAACCTTCTTCAATGCTTTGAGGTGAAGTATTATCTTGTCCTAGACTGGTTGAAACTTTTCCATATATCTTCTAAACTCTAGACCTTGTTTGTAAGTAGCATAGTTCTTTTATGAGCTTGAACCACCTTGGTAAGTAAATCCTTTGTTTGCCTTCTAATATCTTCAACCCATTTCTTCATCTCTTGATGTGTATTCTCCATTGTGTCCAAGAATTCCTAAGGAATGGAGATTGGCGGAGCAACTGCGGTACCTTCCTGTCTAGTTGGATTCAAAAGTCTTTGTATGTATTCCTTCAATTTTTTGTTCTCCAACTCTAACATCTCCTTTTCTTCAATCCTATCCATCCTTTCTTCAATTGCACTAGTAGAGTCTTTTAGCTCTTAGAATTCTTGCCTCTTTATTGATGGTCCAAGACCAAAAGTTGCAATCTGATAGTCCATAGGAGTGATCTACTCTCTTGTTTTGTCGACCATTGAGATAGCCTACATATAGGGTGTGAGCTCCTGAACCATCTCTAGTAATTTGAGTGAACTTCTTAGCTTGTTTTGGTTCCTTTGCCTTGCCAATTCTAGTTAGGAATGCATCAATATCTTCAATAGGTTGCACCTCCTCTACCATCTTCTTCATGTTGCCCTTCAACCAATCAACAACTATAGACAACTCCGTGCCATCCTCAAGCTGATTTTCCTCATTGAGTCCCCTCAAAGCTGATATAATCTCCTCATCAATCTCCTATGTATTGTGACTAGGATTTCGCATTTCCTCTCTCGAAACAACCTCCAATTGTATGGTAGGAGATGTTGGTTGTTCTTCAGTCTCTTGCTACATTGATTGTCATGATGAGGACTCGCCTTGATCTTCTTGAGGGAGTATCTCAGTATCGCCATCTTGCTCTGACTCTTGTTCCTTATCCTGCATATCAACTTCCCTAACCGATGAGGAGCTTGTGATGGATCGGGCCATGGCAGACTTGTGCCTAGACTCTGCATTGGTAACTTCCTCATCCCTTGCTTGTGATCCTTCAGCTACACCTTCCCTTTTCTTTGAAGCTTGGCCTTCCTCATGGTTGTTCAATCTTGAATTGCTAATTGTCATTTAATCTCCCTTGGAAGAAGACTCCTCACTTTGCATTTTTCAATATGTGAAAGTAGCACCTTGCTTTCTTTGTTTGTTTATCTATTTATCCACCTACTCCCTTGATCTATCAGTCACCTCCCTCATCAAAATACTCAACTCTGTTAGCTCCTTCACTTGTGATCAATTAGGTGATTTGATTGATTTATCCTTCTCATGTGCCTTGTCTATGATTTCCATCATCCTTAACCTAATTAGGAATGGGGAATATGTTACATTTCCTCATGAAGTTCACTGACATCCTAGACCACATTTTCCTCCTTATTGCATATTCATTTGTCAAGTTTGCCCAATAGTCTTCTAAATCAACCTTGTGTTTGTACTTTGTACTTCTTTCCCTTGGACGTGAGGATCTTTTGGAATGGATCAAAGTGATCTCTAGCCTTATAGTGTCCAAGTTGGTAGAACTGCAACTCTATGTTGGTTGTCTCTGTTGCTTGTGTTGCGAGACACATCTCTAACATTTTACCAAGTGTGATAGGGAAGCTCATACCTTGCCTATGCTTCTCCATCTGAATATGATCAAATTCTGATAATTGTCTCACCGCCTCAAGTAACACCAACTAGTCTGTAGGATACCTTAGAAGTTTGTAAGGTTGAGAGGTGAATCCTTGAATCCTTATGTAGGTGAAGGTCGTGAACTGGATGAACCAAGATCCATATCTCTCCACCAATGTCATTGCTTCCTTGGACAACCTCTTATGCAATCCTCCTTGTAACAAGCGTGTGATATACATAGCAAATGTATCATTTACCCTCATATAGTGTCCCTTTTCACGAAGTTGAAGTTGAGGATGACAATCATATCTTAAGTTGTCCCTTCATGTTCCCTACTTCGCCCTTGCATATCAAACCTGTGTATTTGATATTCCTTGCTAATAAATAGACCATGTATAAGCTCATGTAGAAGGTTTTTGTCCTCTCCAAGATCCTTAATTGCATGTCCAGATTGTCACTTATCACCTTGACCCAAGGTATCATCAATGTTCCAGCTGAGACTTCTTCAATGAAGTAGAACATCCAATTCTCAAACAATGCACCTTGAGGAGCTCCCATGACTTTGTTGAGCGTGAAGATCATATCACAGTACTTGTCCTTGAAGTCTGTACTCATGAGTTTCTTATGCAATTTTGAGTGATATCTCCTTGGTTCGATGATCCGCCTTTGTTTATGATGTCGATACATGCATCTAGTCTCTTTTCGCACATGAACTTAGCTTCTTCTTTTGTTCTTACTAGCATCCTTGGATGATAGGGAATCTCAAAAGTTTCCCTTATTGCTTCCTCACTTAGAAATGCAAACGTTGCTCCTTTGGAAGTGTTGATTGTCCTTGATTGTGGATCATAGTGCCTTGCACACTCCACCATAAGTTCATTGCATTGGATAGCTGGTGGGATGCCTACTACATGGTAAACTCCAATTTTTATAATGATAATAGCCACTAGTGAAAGCAACTAATCTTGGGTTCCATACATCCTCTACTTCATCCTCTTCCTATTCTGGTGCTCGAAGTTGGTATCAGCAATCTTCTTCCACTTGGAAGACATTTGGGACTCAAGATAATAGCCTTCCATGGTTCGTTTCATCTGCACTTTTCTAGCTGCCGCTCCTCCTTTTGCCTCAGCCATTGTCCTGTACGAAGCTCGAAGTTACCATTTTGCAAAGAAATTTGATTGAGAAAATGAATTTCAGACTTTATTATCCCTGATTTTATTAATGATTTTTGACTTTTATGTCTAAGCACAAGGTCTGAAGACAGTCTGAAAACAAAATTTAAAGACACCCCCACAAACTCAAAAATTCAAATCCATATACTTTGCAAAACATAATTTAGGCATAGGTTTCAAGATCTGATAATGAAAATAGCACTTTAAAATCTGATTGGCTCCATCAACAAGATCTGAAGACACCTGCAAATTTCCTTACCTGACCCCTTCCCTTTTTAGAATCTCAGATTTTGGACAAAAAGAAGTTGATATGATTTGCTTGTCCTAGGTCGTTTGAGAATTACCACCTTCCTTTGGAAATTTTTCAGACCTAAGTTTGAAACCTGAAGCCTGCTACCTCCTTTTGGATTTATGAGATGATCCTCTGATTTTAGAGTTGACGTTTATGATTTTTCAAACTCAGCTAAGGATCCAATTCGAATTCTTTAGTCCCAATTTTATGCTCACAAAAAAACGCTGCCCCTTGTAGAGAGTATTTTCAGACCTTAGCCTGAAGACATGCGATTTGCAGCTTACTCGACTTTCTGATCTTTCTTCTTCGAATCTGCAACACTACATGATGGAGACTTAATCAAGCTCTTCAACACAATTTGAGCTCCTTGAAAAAAACATGCAATTTTTGCTAGTTTCTGATTTTTTAATGATTGTCGCCCCTGTGGTGATTATAATCAGACCTTGGTACATCATATTTTTTGTCCATATCAGACTTTTAAGTGTATGATCCTCTTTCACCAGTTCGTCCTTTGCTCATCTTTAATCTTTCCTTGAATTGCAAGTTGCTGATGGCTTTCTCCTTGATAGATCAGCTTTCAATGTTTCCCTTTGACCTTAGTCTTGAATAGACCCTTTGTATTGTACTTCCTCCTTACTGCTTGGTTTTTAAAAGTGTTTTTCCCTTGGTGAACATCTCCATAATGAATGTGGGATAATAGATTTTTGCCTCTTAAAACCTAGGAACTTGTGCAAGTTGATTTTAATTAATTTCCTTTGAATTTTGCCATCAAACATTCATTTAATCCTCCAAGTGGGAATTCGATGCTTATAGGGACCAAAATCTGATTGCACTATTAAGTTTACTTTACACCTCACCCAATTGGTGGAGGATCGACCAGCATGAGGACAACTTTGGTTGTAATTAATCTTGATCATTTCCTTGCACTTTGGGTTTGGTGGAGAATCGAGTTGTATAAGAACTCCTCCATACTTGCATTTGGAATTACCTTGAAGCCTTTATCACATCATCAAAGGGAAACTCGATGTTCCTAAGGACAAATCCTTCTTGTTATTTCACTTGCCTCCTCAGTGGAGATTCAATCCTAATAGGGACAAACTAGTGCCTTTGAAATTTCACCTCACTTGCTCATTCACTCACCAAAGTAGAAATTCGACCCTCATAGGTACTAATGGTTTCCCCAACTTGATTTTTACTTGTTCTTGCTTCCCAGCAGTGGAAAATCAACCTCCATAGGGACTAATTATCAGGACTTGGTGGAAAATCAATCTCCATGGTGGAAATTTGATCTCCATAAGGACTTTGCACCTCTTTTGCATGATTTCATTGCTTTAGTCCAGATTGCCGAGTAAAATATGGCATTAATACTGTTAATATATTTCAGATTATAGCAAGGAATATACAGTCTATAGAGACCTATCAAAACTAAGCACAGGATAAACAAAAGAGTGATGGATAATACCCGGAAATGATGCCTATGTCGCTCAATGATTTACTGAGGATCCTCGATCCACGAAGCAAATCCTTTCATCGCTGATCTTCAACCTTCCTCTAGATGCCACAATGCATCAATGCTGGACCAAACTCTCTCAGCTCTTACAAACAGGTTGTGACATAGATCGCTGAATATATAATTCACTTCCGATTTCTTTCTTCCATGCTATGTAATCCTTAAATTGCAAGTCGAAGACTTGCACTTTATAATTCGCATACCTTCAATGCTGATATAAGAATCTGGTTGAATTCATACTCCAAGCGCACTATTTATGTTTGCACAAGTTTGCTGATCAGACCAGATCGCAACTATATATATATATATATATATATATATATATATATCCCCAATATGAATATTGCAGATCCAATCTATAAATTTCTGCTAAGATATATAACTAGCAGATTCAATATATATAAAGCTGCTCATATATATTGCTAATTCAAATCGCATACAATTTCCAGCCCTTCAATCCAAAGATCTCACCCTTGTAATTCGCTCCTCTAGGATGCTTGAATTTGCTAGACTAAAATTGCTGCTCCTGAATACTCAAGGATGATCGATTCTTGAAGGAGTTAGTATGTTATGTTTTTGATACTCTTCTCAAAAATCGATCTCCTTATATATGCGAATGGGTGTCTCCTTAAGAAGGCCGACTTGGGCCTTTAAAATAAACCTTGTTTATTTAAATGGGCCCTTTAAATAAACTTTGTTTATTCCATTCAAATATATATTAAATCGATCTTCTAATAAACAATAAATAATAAATATCTCTATATTTATTATTATTATTTATATATCGATTTATAATAAATATATATTCTATATATTTATTATTAGCCAAGGTAGTAGATATTTGCCGTAAAGGCCATAATATCAACACTCCCTCTTGGACTTGAGGCAAAGATCCACTCATAGATCCTTCATCACAAAACATATCCAAAATGGATTCCTTATCCAATGATGCCATAGATCTTCTCATCTATGATAGTAGATCTCTATCTACTAGATATGATGAGAACACATATGTTCTTCATCATTCCTCAACCATTCATCTCATATCCAT
>MU227979.1:3453491-3496657 GCA_018584345.1 Thuja plicata | reverse complement strand
CAAATGCCAATACTCATGAATCAGCCAATATGTCAATGTACCATATGTCAATGCCAATACCAATGAACCAGCCAAGTGCATGAACCAAATCATGAGCCAGTCAATCAATGCAAATGATAATGACCCAACCGATAATAATATGCCAATGTAGCATATGTTAATGAATCAGTCAATCATTGTAACATATGCCAATGCTAATGAGTCAATGAACCAGCCAATGATCCAATAATATGCCATATGCTATTTAAGCTAAGCCATGCCAATAAGGGATGATCTTACACATGTAAGAGGGAGAGGTAAGTGAGCCCATGATTAAACTCCCTCTTAAGCTTAGACTCCCTCTTAGGGTAGTTTGAACTAACTAAGGCAATTTGCATATTCAACCTTAATGCAAAATTTAGCCCTACTTTTATGCTCTTCATATATAAAACCAAATTTACTATGTTTAGGCCAAACCCCCAATTACCATAGTATTTCTTCCTTAGTTTTGAAAGAGTTAGACAGAATTCCTAAATCTGAAATGGATCTTATACTCAACCTAGGCTCAGATACCATGTTAATATATTTCAGATTATAGCAAGGAATATATAGTCTATAGAGATCTATCAAAACTAAGCACAGGATAAACAAAAGAGTGATGGATAATACCCAGAAATGATGCCTTTATTGCTCAATGATTTGCTGAGGATCCCCAATCCACGAAGCAAATCCTTTCATCGCTGAACTTCAACCTTCCTCTAGATGCCACAATGCATCAATGCTGGACCAAACTCTCTCAGCTCTTACAAACAGGTTGTGACATAGATCGCTGAATATATAATTCACTTCTGATTTCTTTCTTCCATGCTATGTAATCCTTAAATTGCAAGTTGAAGACTTGCACTATATAATTCGCATGCCTTCAATGCTGATATAAGAATCTGGTTGAATTCATACTCGAAGCGCACTATTTATGTTTGCACAAGTTTGCTGATCAGACCAGATCGCAACTATATATATATATTTCACCAATATCCAATCTATAAATTTCTGCCAATATATAAATATATATATATATATATCGCCAATATGAATATTGCAGATCCAATCTATAAATTTCTGCCAATATATATAACTAGCAGATCCAATATATATAAAGCTGCTCATATATATTGCTAATTCAAATCGCATACAATTTCCAGCCCTTTGATCGAAAGATCGCACCCTTGTAATTCGCTCCTCTAGGATGCTTGAATTTGCTAGACTAAAATTGCTGCTCCTGAATACTCAAGGATGATCGATTCTTGAAGGAGGAGATAGTATGTTATGTTTTTGATACTCTTCCCCTCAAGAATCAATCTCCTTATATATGTGAATGGGTGTCTCCTTAAGAAGGCCGACTTGGGCCTTTAAAATAAACCTTGTTTATTTAAATGGGCCCTTTAAATAAACTTTGTTTATTCCATTCAAATATATATTAAATCGATCTTCTAATAAACAATAAATAATAAATATCTCTATATTTATTATTATTATTTATATATCGATTTATAATAAATATATATTCTATATATTTATTATTATCCAAGGTAGTAGATATTTGCCGTAAAGGCCAAAATATCAAGAAATACACCTTGAAAACCATTTGACAAACCAAAACATCCCAACACTTGAGAATTTTCCCTCAAAACTTGATAATTATATAACATGACCCTAGTGACCTCAAACTTTATGACTTGTCCATGTTTGCAACTTTAGAGACCTAAAGGCTTAACCACTTATCAATGTAAAATTTAAACTTTTGGAGCTCAAACTGACAATCTACTGCGAACAACCCTAAGACTTACAACTAACAAGCAAAAAGAGGGCTCCCCATTTGCAATGGGGCGATGGTGTGGTGATGGTGTGAAAAGTTCACAACAATATGTTTATGTTATAGTATGAAATCAAGATGCTACAATGATATAATGATATGCACTAGGTTTATTTGGTTTTGTTATGTTTATGGTTTAGTATGTAGTAGTGATGTTACAATGCATTAATGGTATGGGGTGAGCACAGTTTTCTTCTATGATGTAGCAAACTAATCTTGGCCATTAGGATCAACCCCTCATTGGTTTGGCCACTAGTTTTGTAGTTTCGGACTACTTAATGTTTGTGGCACTGATCATTGTAATGACACAGACATCTAAAGTTTGTTACCCTTTTTGTTCTTCAGCTCTTGGGTCTTCTAAGTTTATCAACAAAAACAAAATTGATTTAAAATGTTAAAATAATTGTAGAACTTTTAATTTAAATAATTTGAATTATAAAGTAAAATCCAACAAATTTATAACATTAAATTTAAGTTGAAGTGTAAAAATTAGATATTTCAAATTACCAATTTTCTATGCTCCCCCCAAGTTCCGAGGACGGGAATGGTAGGAGATGACCATTAAAAAATATAGAGAAATTTCAAATATTCATATCATAACATTGATAAAGCAATCAACATAGACATTGTAGAAGCTTGATACATATTACATAACACTACTTGAACTGAGCTTTCACATGAGAATTGACAAACAAATTAACAAAATTCAAATGCTTTCATTGTCAATGAGCATACATATTACATAAGAATAATAACAAAATGCCCAACTAGACAACTTAAGTTTTTATAGTGGCCAATGTACAGCCTAGGCCAGCCTTATGTTGAATATGTGGGCATCAAATCATTACAAAAAGGTAATTTCATAGAACAAGCAATGAATGTGTCTTCAATTTCCCATCAAGGGATCTTTCATCCATTAACTAGTGTAAGAACCCTTGACTGGTTCAAACTCTGACAATCACTGCTAGAAATGCTTTTTGCTATGAAATTTGTATTTTTTAAAAATTTTCAGAATATTTGCTTTCTTTTGATCATTTTGAATAATGCATTCACAAACATGAAAGTCAAATACAATTGCACAGGATGAATGCAAGGTAATTTTATTTGCTAACAATTTATTTGCAAATAATTACAACGCCAAATTCAAATGCATTCACGATTATTTTAATTAACTAAAGAAGCTGGAAATTTGAATTTGTGCAACTAATGAATTTCCAAATATATGTTGCAGCTCTTTGGAAAAGGAGACTTCTTTGACACCCAAGCTTGAAACAAATAATAATGGCACTTTGAGTTTCAAACGTGCCCTCCCCCCTTTAAACGCAGGCCCTTAATTATTAACTCTGCCTCCAATTTTTGAATGTCGTTCCTCTAATGGAGCTACAGCAGCCTGGATTCTCAAACGCAGCCCCTATATACTGTTGCAATCTGCAAATAAGAACAAACCCCTGTCTCTAATATGATTCCCTGAGGTTCAATGCTGAATACTCACTAGTTCGACCCTTCTTTTGGCACATTCATAACCTCTGAATTAAGGTTATAGATGGCACAATTCGCTGGTTAATGGAACACCAACTCAAAGTGCAATGAAAATCTGATAGAATTCACAATTCTTCAGATTAAAATGTTGAAACCCTTGTGTTTCGAACCAACACCAAAACCATCAAGCAAATAACAAAGCATCATGGAATGAATCGATTTCTACCTCTTTGGCTTTTTATATTTTCTCAAGTAGAAATAGATCAAGTAACTTCTCCCATACATTTCACATAACTCGCAAATATATTTGCTTTTGATGCCTTTGCATTTGTGCTTTTTAAAACATTTAATATATTTGCTTTAACATCCCATGTTGACTTAGGGAAATAACAAATAGGTCCACTCCACTTATTATAATGCTCATTTAATGCACACATTTAAGTGAATTGGCCCCCTTTTAATACATAATTTATATTATAACCTTTAATAATTAATTATTAATAAAGAATTCTTTATTAAAGATTAATACCTTGAACTTGAGCCAATAAACTTATTCCACTTAATCAACTGATGAAGTCTGCTAATACCAAGTCCAGGTACATTGCCAAAAATAGCAACATGGGCATAATTGACTTACTATAAATAATAAGTTCCTCAAACTGAGCTAACTGACAAATGAGCATACCATGAGTCTGGGTGCCCCTGCTAGATATAGCAACTCCTCAACAATGACTTACTATAAATAGTAAGTCCCAGAATAACTGCTCCAGTCAATGATATTGAATCTCAACACTGCAACCAAGTTGTTCAGGCACCCTGCTAAAGATGGAAACCCTAACTTTCCCGAAAAAGTCACTATAAATAGTAAGTGTGTCGATTTGACTCAAACAAAGAGAAATCTTGAACATCCCTGACCAATGGAGTGGAAATCAGTCTCTGGCTCTACCAACAGGACCCTTTGAACAACTCTATTAGCCTATGAGGGTCAGGAAATAGGCTAATCCTCTAAAAGTTGACGCTCGCTAAAATGGGGACATTACAACTAGACAAAACTAAAATCCTTCATCGCATCTTAGTCTCTTTTTAGGAAATGAATAAGCCATGACAACGCATGATAGTTTGGGATAGTTTACAAATTGAGTAGTGCACGCACAAATATGGGGAATTAAAATTTCCATCAAGAAACTTTTAATCCAATAGATAGAAACTATATTTTTTAGTATCACAATTAATGATCTCATATAAATACATGAACATCACTTTCCACATGCTTGAAATGAAAGAATTCAAAAGATATAAACCTATCTAGAAAGGCCCTTAGTGGAATTAATTCTCCATCTACAGGCCTTCAATCATCCAATAACTCAAGACCAAAAGTTGTAGTTGCCATCACCAATAAATTGACATAACAAAGCATGAGATACAATTTTTTTAACAAAATATATCTAGAAAACAAGACAAGAATATATGCTCTAGGAAATATTTAATTAGTATATTTGAAAATCTAGAAACTCAAAGCATGTTCAAATGTCATTTACAATGACTTCACCTCCACTTAAAAGGCCTGGATTGTGGTTCCTTTAAATTTTAGCTATATTGGACACTAAAACCACCCAAAATCACATAACCAAATTAACAAATGAATAGTAGTAATTAGTAAGTCCCTTTTGCATTACAATGTGAGGATGTGCTAATAATCAAGCTAAAGAAGAAAAATTATTACAAATTTTAAAATTTATGTGATTCTTTCTAAACTCCCCTACCACAACTAAAAACCTAAAGTAAAAACCAAGGAACTGGAGCCTCAAACTTTATAAAACAAATGCAAATGTTCTTTGTTTTCAATATTTTACGTAAGTTGTAGGCTTGTAGATAGTTTGACCATTAGTAGGTAAGGCTTCTGGATTTTGACTGTGTGACATTTTTTCCATCAACGTTTCGGATCACACTCCATGATCCATCATTGCCAAATACATTTGATGGCATATATTCAAGAAACCTAATTCAAACAACTTACTCACAGTGAAATGCTTTTAAAATATTTAACATAGTTAAAGGTTTAAATAAGCATCAAAATTATCAAAATAAAGAGGAAGTGACGGTAGATAAACTCTTATGTCAATAACATTCAACAATTGAGAAGTAGAAACAACAAATATAAAGTAAGCTTCTAACCAAAATAACCCCGAACATTGCCAAAAAACTAACTCCGATGCCCATTGTGAACCAAAGTTGTAGAAACCTGTGAAGAGCAAGAGATTATCACAAAAAAGAAAAGAAAAGCAAAAATAAATGCATTTGACCATAATTGTTGAATTAAATATAATGTGCAATATTCATCCTTTAAAAGACAATTGCATAACTATATAGATAGATACGAATTAAGATTGAAATTCACACAATTGATATATAAATTGATAACATACTTTGAGTGTTGACGCCCCATAGAGTACAATCTTTCATTGAGAACTGTAGTCTTGAAATCACAATACCTAAAATAATAATTCAAACATGTTTAAAGAAAAGAATTAGAATACCTTATTAAAGAATTGGAAGGAAAATAAACAATGTCACAGTTCAAGAATCATGAATTTATATAACAAACCTTAGTTATAGTTAAGAAAATTATATTTAAAAAACACAAACACACACAAAGAATGGATTAGATTGAAATAAATTTATTTATTTTTTATTGGGGAAAATTTACAAATATGGCCCATTATGAGCAGTTGAGTACATGAGACCTGTAATGATCCCGTTTTTAGGCACATGGGATTAGCTTATTTCTGTGACCCTCGTAGGCTAATCAGGTTGTTAGAGGGGGTCGTGTGGCAGAGCTCGTGGTCAGTTTTCACTCTGGAGGTCTGTGATGTCGGGATTGCTCTTCGTTTGAGTTAGATTGGCAGACTTACTATTTATAGTAAGTGTTTATTTGGGGGGATCATCATGATTGCTATTTTTAGCAAGGGCGCCAGAGTAATGGTATCAGTGGGATGTGGAAACATTTCCAGATTTTAGTTTGAGGGACTTACTATAGTAAGTCTATTTTTGGCTGTGTCTATTTATGGCAGGGCATTATGGTGTCTGGCTTGAGCAGTAAATATTTGCGTTGCGAGTTATTTGTTCGGGAGATTCAATAAGCTATTTGATAATTGATGATTATTAATTAAGTTGTACTTAATAATTAAAGAGCTTATTATTTATTGCCAAGTTATTAAATAATTTTTAATAAAGTTCTTTGGGCACCAAATGAAAAAGAGGAATAATAATTTTATATTATTATTCAAAGTTATACTATACATTTAAAATGTAATGTGGTTAAGTTATGCAAAGTGTTTTGGAGAAGATAGAGGTCGATTTGCGTTGGAGAAAATTATAAATACCAGGAGAAGATAAATTCGAAGCATGCTTGATTTCATTATTCATGTTATGTTTTTGGGAATTCGGGGAGTTTTGAAGACAAGGGTTTGAAGAAATTCGACCAGCAAGGAATTGTAAATTTCTTGTTGTTTCCTACACTTTGAATCAGCGTTCAATGTTGATGAATTGTGAAGATTGCGGTTAGTGGACAGGAGCATGGAGATTGTGAGACATTCACAATGAAGTCTGAATTTCATGGAGTCTTGGTGTGGGTTATTGTTAGCAGCTGCCACTCCTTCCTTAGTCGCGGCCTGCATCTATTAAACGTCACTCTGCTTCCACAACGGTATAGTCAAGTGGATCAGCAATGTGAGAGGGGTTGTTGCGATTCATTGTTAGGTGTTGGGCATTCAATGCAAGCAGTCGCCATTTCCTACATCAACCGCAGCCAGTGCTAAAAGACATGAGACATTAAACAGGTTCCTCTATATGTATTTGTTGCTTTGGTTTGATGTTATTATTGAATAATCCCAATTTCGTTTTTCAATTAGAATGTTCAGAGGTGGTGTTGATAATTTGTAATTGGGGTTTGAATTTAAATCAAATAGAATGCCTTGAAATTTGATCCATGAATGGTTATTTGTATTTAAATGGAATTGAGTTGTTAATGAATATTTGTGATATTATTGTTCTTACCAGGCGAAATTGTAAAAAATTCATACCATATTAAAATTCCAAAACAAATATAACTTTTGCAAGCAAATTCAGAAATAGAGCCAGACATGCTCCTTACAGTGGTATCAGACTGGTTTCCTATCATTATGTTGGGGTGGAATTTATTGGGCTTAATTATTTGACTTGAGTGATCAGCACTCTTGTTTTTATTTCAGTCATGGACAGACACAGGAAATCAAGGAAACCAGTTGGATAGTATGTCTCTCTTAGACAGCAGACAGATGCCATGATGAGAAACATGGAGAAACTGAGGCAAACTCAAGAAAGACGTAATGCAAGACTTTCAAATTCGGCAACTGTCAATAAAGCAACGAATTATTTGATTTCTTTGTTCAATTGGTCCTCTTCACAAAAAAGATATGAAGGGAGACGAGAGTTTTTTACAGGTGAGACATCTAGAGATCTCCATGTTTAGTTTTCAGCAGTTGTTGATTTTGGTGGAGATGTTCTTGTACTTAGTGGATCAGTCACTAGTCCTATTTGCACACCTGAGGGTGGAGATTCTTTACAGGGACACGTGGATGTGCATGTCTTGTGGGCAGATAGTGGTACAGAGTTTCAGCATCTTGAGCCTACCAGAGTTAGTGACACGCATCAGGTTGATGACATGTTCACTGCCATTGATGGCAGTTTTGCATCAGTTGGGTAGTAGTACCAGAGATACAGGGTCTAATTTTCAGGACAGCAGTCCTTTATGTGAATCTATTGTTGATATCGTGGATAGTGTGAGAGTGGAGGATGTTGTCGTTACCACTATGGATTCTGACACTACAGATGATTGGGTTGAATTTGAGGAGTGCGAGGAGTATTTGAGCTCTGACAGCTCTGATTTTTATGACAGCAGTTGCAGTGTGGAGTCAGTGCAGGAGACGGCAATTTTTTCTTGTACAGAGGATGTGAGCATGGAGCTATCCAATGATGACACTCGTGATAGGAGTGTTACAGATGACTCAGGTGACATAGGTTCATGCCACAATATTGATGATTCACATGATGGCATTGAGTCATGTATGCAGCCAGAGTTAGCAGAGGGGTCTTAGGTTGACGATGTTGATATTAGCATTACAGATACCTCTAATGATGAGTGTGAGGATGATGTGTGTTGCAGTGAGTCTGGTCTTTTATATCAGACATTGGGAGTTGACTCAACGTTAGTATCTGATGGTGGTGGGTCCCAGGATCCTTATTTACAGGGACTCACGGATGAGGATGGGAAAGCATATGAGTGGCAAGAGTTTGTTTCAGCCAGGGCTTCCACTCCTTCAGATGAGGTTGCTTCTTCGGTGACTCATGAGGATGACTCTACCAACAGTGAGTCATGTTTGATTTATCAGACCCTGGGGGAGGACTCTGAGTTGTTAGTGACTGAGGATGGGTCCCAGGATCTAGATTGTCATGTGGTTACAAAGGACGAGGTAGCTGAGGATTGTGATGAGTAAGATTCGGTAGCAGCTTCCTCGGGGGTAGATGAGGATGAGTCTGATGTCAGTACTCAGTTTGTAGATGTGTACTCGGATGACAGTACACAGAGGTATGGTGATCTTGAGGGGAGTTTCTTGGATACAGCTTCCTTCCGTAGTGTGGACAGTGCAGTTGAGATTGTACTGTACATAGGAGATCCGTTGTGCAGAGTCATCATGTGACTAGCCAGCTGAGAGTCGGTGAGAGAGACATTAATTCTACTCTCGAGGATTTCGATGCCGCTCGTCAGATGTTGGTTGTTTATGGTTGGGATGCTCCTATGGCAGATGAGCACGGTGGTGGTTACCTTTCCCTGACAGAGATTCATTCCTTGCAGGAGGTTGTCAGGATTTTGAGACAAAACTATTTACAGTTGGTAGCCCACCGAGATCACCTAGTTGAGTGGGGGAGTACAGCATATGAGGCACTGATGGATAGGGAGGAGGAGGTGAGTGAGCTTACTAAGGAGTCCACAACAACTTCTGAGGCTTTAGAGGGTACTCACTTGGCTCTCCAGGAGTCGCAAGGATGTTCAGCAGAGGTGACTGTGGAGTTGGAGCAGATTCAGTCTTTGCCAGTCATAGATCCAGTTCAGTTGCATATAGTAGTGGTTGGTGGTGAGTCAGCTTCCACAGTTGGCAGTGATGGATGTGTCGGGGACACAGTCACATCCATCCTTGAGACAGATGCAGTAGACACAAAGGAGGTGAGTGCTTCAGTGGAGGATTGCAGAGAGAGTTTTCTGGTGTTGGGTTCTCCAATTGTTAGCACGATGATAGATGATACAGAGCAGGTTGTTGAGAGGCCAAAGATAGCAAGAGTGGATTTGTCGAAGAGTTGTGTGCCAGTTCCTTACACTACTCCCCTTGATTCACGGGACATGGATAGGGTATCATCTGGTTTGGAGACGAGCTTTCATCATGATTTGTTTCCTTCTGTCGGAAGCAAATCTATTCCTTCACCTCATACAGCTGATAGCGATAAGCAGTTGGTAGTGCCACCGTTTCAGAGGGGTCAGATGTGGATTGCAGGGGAGCAGGTTGATGCTGCTTCTTATAATTTCTACTGCCATGGAGGCATTCATGGAATACTTGCATGAGAGTCTGGTTTTGCAGGAGGGACCTTTCGGAGCTTCTGAGGGTACACTCATCCGGGGTTCTCGCGGTATTCATCTTTTAGTGGGGAGAATTGTAGATACTTTGACTACAATGCTTCCTCACCAAGATTTTGTGGTTGGGTTTGCTGAGAGGGTTGCCCAGGATCCTGCCCAGCCAGTTGTTCAGAGTCAGAGATTGAAGCCATCTCTTGATTCACGGTTTGATTTTGATAAGCCTCTAATAGGGTTTGGAGCATTTCACCATGATTACATAGTGAGGAGCGCTCATCACTTCTCTTTTGACCCACCGATTGAGGACTTGTTTGCACGTCGATGTGGGTTGGCTCCAAGTTTTTATCATCCTTTATGGGATGAGTTTACTCCATTTGTAGTTGATGGGGTTGGTTACTGTGAGTTAGCAGGAAGCTACTTGCAGGGTCAGCATATCCATGTTGGTATTGCAAAGGATGGATATCTAGGTTACGGGAATACTTGTCTTGTTGCACAGATGGCTTTCATACACAGAGCAGATTGGTAGGGTGTGCAGGGAGAGTTGATCTAGCATATAGTTTTGGATATCTAATCATTCCTATTATGGATGGTTGAGTTTCATCTCTACTGGGATCCAGGTAGTGACAGGTTTGGCACTGCAGATTGTAAGGGTCGCTATGGTTGGCATGGTGACAATGTGTTCTGGTTAGCTCAGTGGATGATGTTTTCATCACAGGAGTTTGCAAGTGATTGCAGGGACATTACTCCATTCTATCCTTGGGATCCAGGTGAACTTTTATGTTTTGTTTTCTGAGATCGCTTGGGGACAAGCAATTTCAGGAAGGGGGGACTGTAATGTCCCCGTTTTTAGGCACATGGAATTAGCTTATTTCTGTGACCATGGTAGGCTAATCAGGTTGTTAGAGGGGGGCGTGTGGTAGAGCCAGTGGTCAGTTTTCACTCTGGAGGTCTGTGATGCTAGGATTGCTCTTCGTTTGAGTCAGATTGGCAGACTTAATATTTATAGTAAGTGTTTATTTTGGGGGATCATCATGATTGCTATTTTAGCAGGGGCGCCAGAGCAAAGGTATCAGTGGGATGTGGAAACATTTGCATAGCTTTCAATTTGAGGGACTTACTATTTATAGTAAGTCTATTTTTGGCAATGTCTATTTATGGCAAGGCATTATGGCGTCTGGCTCAGGCAGTGAATATTTGCATTGCGAGTTACTTGCCCGGGAGATTTAGTAAGCTATTTGATAATTGATGATTATTAATTAAGTTATACTTAATGAATAATTAAAGAGCTTATTATTTATTGCCAAGTTATTAAATGATTTTTAATAAAGTTTTTTGGGCGCCAAAGGAAAAAGAGGAATAATAATTTTATATTATTATTCAAAGTTATACTTTGCATTTAGAATGCAATATGTGGTTAAGTTATGCAAAGTGGCTTGGAGAAGATAGAGGTCGATTTGTGTTGGAGAACATTATAAATACCTGGAGAAGAGAAATTCGAAGCATGCTTGATTTCATTATTCATGTTATGTTTTTTGGAATTTGGGGAGTTTCAAAGACAAGGGTTTGAAGAAATTCGACCAGCAAGGAATTGCAAATTTCTTGTTGTTTCCTGCACTTTGAATCGGCGTTCAATGTTGATGAATTTCATGGAGTCTTGGCGCGGGTTATTGTTAGCAGACGCCACTCCTTCCTTAGTCACGGCCCGCATCTATTAAACGTCACTCTGCTTCCACAACATAATAGTCAAGTGGATCAGCAATGTGAGAGGGGTTGTTGCGATTCATTGTTAGGTGTTGGGCATTCAGTACAAGCAGACGCTATTTCCTAGATCAGCCACAACCAGTGCTAAAAGACATGAGACATTAAACAGGTTCCTCTATATGTATTTGTTGCTTTGGTTGGATGTTATTATTGAATAATCCCAATTTCGTTTTTGAATCAGAATGTTCAGAGATGGTGTTGATAATTTGTAATTGGGGTTTGAATTTAAATCAAATAGAATGCCTTGAAATTTGATCCATGGACGGTTATTTGTATTTAAATGGAATTGAGTTGTTGAGGAATATTTGTGATGTTATTGTTCTTACCTGGCAAATTATGTTAAAAATTCATATCATATTACAATTCCAAAACAAATATAACTTTTGCAAGCAAATTCAGAGATAGAGCCAGGCAGGCTCCTTACAAGACCAAAAATTGCTCCTATAGAGCATTAATATTAGATAACAACAAAGATATCAACACTAGAAGCAAACTATGGAAGTCCAAAAGTCAGCTTAGGTTCCCATATAAGATGCCAATTTCACTTTAGAGATTTCGAACTTGAGTCTCCAAAACAAGAACCCAATGATTCAACCAATTGAGCCTATGTAAAGTCCCTATACTAGATTTCACTCCCAAAAGATTTCACCTTCTTATTTTGGATTGTTTCATCAAACAGTTTGCTTAAATGAACAAATAAAATGTTCTAGTTTACCGATGTTGATTAGATGTTAAGGCAGATTTATTTTCTCAAAGAGAAGTAAATATATGGTAAAACAATAATAATATATATTCTTCCAAAACACAAATGATTTGTAGTAATGAACATTCCATTACAATGATCAATGCAAAATTGTATGAATAGAAGTATCAATTCCTGACTTTTTCACACAAGTTCAATATTGGAATCACATATAGCAGCACCTAGTAGTTACATAGTAGCAAGTACGAACCATGATGTCAGTTTTATCCTTCCAATGTTCCCTGTCACCATATCTCTTGCAGGAATCTCCAGTATTGCCAAAATGTTGTTTGTTTCCAAGAAATCACGTACGTAGTAACCATTATATTCCAGAAAGTCTTCCCCATTGATGTGTCATGAATAATAAGTTTCGGTACTTTGGGCCTAATAACTTCAAGAAGTCACACGGCACTATGAATCACAACTTTCATACCAATATCATAATCAAGCCGGCTATGTTGTTGTGACAAATATATTCCAAGGATGTATACATAGACTATCAATTATTGAGATGAGGGATAGAATCCTGGTCCCTATCAACACAAAAGCCCAACAATTATTCCACATTGCACATTGGCATGAATGATGTTGATACTATTCTCTAGTCTACATAGCAACAATGACTCTAGAGATAAGGAAGTCGATACACATATGCATGCGTTGGAATTTGCAAAACGTCACCAATATATGTGTGTGTGTGTGTGTGTGTGATCTCGAATATGCCGAGGCAAGGCTCACGATCAAAAACTCTTAACTTTTGCCAAATATCACCAATGATGGTGTTTGGGCCGGAAAAGTAAAATAGCACCTTATATACTACAACTAGATGATTTGATAATGAGACATCACTTAACAAACAGAATCAGTACAACTGATAAAATAAGAATACATAGGAGATCCTTCTGTGTGGCAAGAAAGATTAGATAAGTGAAAGATAGGGACGCATCTTGGCCCTTGGACTCCCACATTCCCGGGGCAGGGACGTCCCCGGGACAGGGGGACGGGGACGGGGACGAGGCATCCCCCCACCGCCATCATTTTACCACTGAAACATTGGGACAGCATGGCATCCCCAAAACAGTGTGGGGACGCCCAGGTGTCCCTCGACCATCCCAGGAACGTCTACACGTCCCCCATTGGCAGACGGCCAAAAAAGTGGATATTTAAAAAACTTTAGTGTTTTTAAATTTTATTTTAGGTTCCAATCGAACCCTAATTGGTGGTGGGTCCCATCTAGGCCCCTCCAAGCCTACAAAAGCCCCTCCAAGCTTCATTTTTATTCACAATTGCATTTCTCATTGTTTGCTACAGTAGATAGAGAAGAGTGAAAAGGAGAGGAAAGAGTGATTGGAGGAGGGAAAGAAATGAGTGCAAGTGAAAGAGGAGTGACAAGGAGCAAGAAGAAGAGGGAGATTCTACACCTTCCTTGAAGAGATTTTTCAAGCACAAGGTAGGGTTTCTTAGTTTTATTTTATGATTTTCATTTGTAATTGTTTTTGTTGTTTCAATCTTTTTTCATTTTTGTTGTTTCATTTTCTAAATCAGATTTTATGTTCAATCTTGAGGGCAAAATGAAGAATCATTATAATTCTTCATTATGCCCTCAAGATTGAAAAATTTTAAATTTTGTTTTAGTATTTGAATTTTTTTTTAAATTAAAATAAAATCTAGAGTATTGTTTTTTTTAAATAGGTTAAAACTAGGTGCTTATTGAATTATTTTCATTTTGTGAAATGCAGTGTCACAATGAGCTCTCATAGTCATGATATGAGTGAGGATGAGATAGAAATTCATCCTCATGGTGCAAGTTAATCAGAATATGAACCTTTTATGAGATTGAGGGGGATGAGCATGGGGCTGATCCGGAAGGCCAAACTAGTTCCATGGCTAGTGCACCAGTTGCTACAGATTGCCCCTCTAAGCTTTTGGCAGAGTTTGCTAGGGGTCCTTATGATCCCAAGTCTCCTCTCAAACAGTTTGCAACAAGAATAACAGCCCCAACGCCAACAAGTGGTGGCACAAGGAAATGGAGATACAACATTTGTAATACATAATGGTTTGCTAGCATTACAAGAGGTTAATGCGCACTTCCTCTTTTGGAAAGGAAAAAGTGTGGATCATTGTACACTTTTGCAAGAGCCCGAATATATCCACTACAGAATCGAGTTCAACCTGGTAGGATTCAAGTTCAAACTATTCAACAGATGTAGGAGCAGCCACATGTTTTACTCGTACATTGCATTAGAGAGCAAGAACGATGTCAGGGTCAGCCTAAGGACCTTCATCCACTCGTAGTGTTGTGGCTGAATCACAAGAGGGCAAGGGAAAACACAAGATGCAAAGTAACTCCGTAGCTGATTTATTCAATGTGCAGCTCAAGGATCAGATAGATGATGTCATTGGCAAGTTCTTATCTAGTGGCATCCCATTTCATATAGCTCGATCTCCTTATTACAAGGTGATGATGTCGATGGTGGCGAGGGGAGGACCAATTGGTGAGCACAAATTGAGGACCACAATCTTGGATAACAACTATGTCAAGATCAATGTCTTGATGGAGCAGATGAAGGCATGTTGGGCAGATTCTAGATGCAACATAGTTATGGATGGTTGGACGGACATTAGACATCGTCCACTCATCAAAATCACGGTTACATGTGCGAAGGGCCCATACTTTCTCAAGGCGGTTGATTGTTCAAGGCATCACAAAGATGTTGATTTTCAGTTTCAGGTCCTTAGGGAGGCTATTTAGGAGGTTGCGCCACAAAATGTGGTCCAAGTAGTGATAGATGCACGTGTGGGGAAGCTTATTGAGGCAACTTATAGACATATTCGATGGACTCCATGTTGTGTGCATGCCATGTACAATGCACCCAAGGACATGGGGAAGATTGGCTGGATTAGAGGAATGGGTCAACAATACAAGAGATGTGCAAATGTTTATCTGCAGCCACCACACTTCACATGCACTCTTCAGGAGCTTCGCAAAGGAATTCTAGAAACCAGTAGAGACCACATATACATCCTATTTCATTCTCTTGGAGAGAATGCTTGAGTTGCAAGAAACACTACAACTCATGGTTATGACGAATAATTGGAATCGGTGTGGGCTGAGGCCAAGACAGAGTAGGGGAAGAAGGTGAAGGAGATAGTGAAGAGTGATGTATTTGGGAGTGATGCAAAATACATAATCTCTATCGTTGCTCCAGTTTTCCAAATCATTAGATATGGTGATGGGGATGCACCTACCCTTGGAGAGGTGTATGAGTCTGTTGATTCTATGCTTGACCAAATGAGGGTTGCCGTGTGAGAAGTCCCCACTTTAGAATTCTACAATGAGCACATTCAGCCAATCATTCAATTGGGACAAGTTGAACACTCCCTTGCACATGGTTGTTTACGCATTGAATCCAAAGTGGTACACGCCTAGGCCTAGTATAATTACACTGATTTAGGATGATGAGGTGAAGGCAAAGTTCTTCAGGTGCATTGATAAGATGTATGATGCTGAAATTGTTGGCCAAATTTGCACTGAGTGGGCGAAATTTGCCACTCTTTAGGGTTATTCGGATGCGGCAAAGATGGATATAAAAACTATGGCACAGGAGAACCTGATTTTGTGGTGGAACTATCATGGAGTACAGAAATCAAAGACTACCATACTAGCCATTCATCTTCTATCTCAGGTTTCTAGTTCTTCAGTTGCATAGAGGAACTGGTCTACTTATATCTTCATCCACTCTCTTAAGTGGAATAGACTTACCTCTAGAAGAGTAGAGAAGCTAGTGGTTGTACATAGTACCTTGCGTATCATTGACCACAAGACACATGTATACACAAAGAGCCCAGCAACACAATGGGATGTAGAGCTAGAGAAGCCATCACAAATTGATGAGGATGAGGATGTAGTGCCTTCCGATGCAAGGTTGGTTGGTGTTCGTTTGGCGAATCGGAACCATGAGGAGTCCAGTAGTTCTAGTGATGATGGATTTGCCTTCAGGAATGATTAGAGGCCTCCCTTCACTACATTTTGACAATTTGTACTTTGTTTTGATATCATGCTACTCATTGTAATCATCTTTATGATATTTTTGATATAATAGAAATCTTCCATACGCCGATTCGACAATTTCATTTGTCAAATTGAAATTTGATTTAGTATTATAATTTCTAATTAGTAATTTGATATTCAACTATTCATTTTTCATTGTTCAATGTTCAAGTATTTAGTGTTTGGCATTTGCAATTTTGCTAGTTTACTGCTTATATTGTTATAAATCTTTTCATAACTAGCATTTCAAGTACTATATGTATAGCATATAATATAAGGAAAAAGAACTTGTCCAAAAATGGCAAGATGTCAACAATGTTTTGGCCCATCGATGAAATAACCGCTCCTGATTTTTTATATTTATTTGTTGTGATGTGTATGCAAGCTTATGAGGCAATGAAGTATGTTGCTGATTGAAACTTTCAGATTTCATTCAAGATAGGAAAACCAAACATAAAGCATGATACTTGCATCATAGCATAGAAAATATAGCGTTGATAACACATAGACTTCATTCAAACTTGACAGAACTTGTTCAATCATTACAAATCAGATATCAAAGATCAGTATTCTAAAAATCGGACTTAACAATTAACTTGCAGACCTGATATGATCATCATATGCTATAATAGATTGCTCACAAATTTGCCCAGCACCATTCAGGTGTCGAAATATAACAGGGCCGATGCATAGGTTGATTTTCACAAGCTACTAACAATCTAAAAACTGCTCCAGCTCCTTGTTACGTCAATCAGCAGTATGAGGTGCCACCAAAGATTCACTTTCAGCTTTCAAATAGAAGACTTAAACCTCACCAAACTCCCGCATGCTAGCAAAAAAGTGCACTAATAGCAACAAGGTGATTTTGCCTCAATAAATCATTACTTCCTCAAATTCAACGTGTTACAGCTCAAAATCATTTCCTCAAATTCAACGTGCTATAGCTCAAAAGTCATCGCCCAACAAAGAGGAACACAAAGAAATACAAAACAGCACTCTGAAAAAAAACCTCCAAAAGCTCATCAAACTCAAACCACGCTTCAAGAAAAGTCACTGCACGCCAAAATCATGAAAACCATATCAAATAACTGTATAAATCTTCATCTTCTTCAAACCCAAAAACACCCACAAGCCAAAATCTCTGTAAATCTTGAACCACGAACACCAACTAGCTAGGGTGTGTCTCTCACCACCAAAACCAGCAAGACAAAAAGAGTGTTTTCGTTCTCAATCAGAATGAGAAAAAGAACTCCTGGAGCTCATTCCACCAGCATAACATTAAGTTGGCAATTCATCTATATGCAAATGAGAGTTCAAACTCATATTTATAAAGTGAGGGAAGAACTATGACAACTTGCATTTGAATTTGAATTTTTTTCCCTCTTATTTCACTTCATGGAAATAAGTAATAACATGAAATTATCCCCAAAAGGTTCGACCCCTTTTTCACCTCACAACATAGCTTTAAAAACATTTTATCTCTCCTTTAATCTTTGCGTCACTTTTGGAGGCAATATATAAATCTTTTAAATTAATAAAACTCCTATGCCTTGGTTTCATATTTGAAGTCCAATTTGGTTTTAAAAAACAACTTGAAGTGACCACATTTCTAGACAAAGGAATAGGGGAACAATTAATGAACAGATCACCCCTCACTAAAGTTTAAAATAACTCTTAAGTGAAATAAATCAAATATCAACTTGTCAACCATAGAAATCGCCAAGGCATTGAACTGGAAAGCATTGCACTCTGAACTAAGAGGAGATAGAAGCCAAGACCCAAAGCTGAAAATAGCAATATAAAAATAGCCATATGCTAAAAAAGAGATGTTCCCCAAAAATACTGAAATTGAAAATGCTGCACACTGAAGCTAAGACAAGACAGAAGCTATGATTAGTGGCCCAAAATAGCACTTACTATAAATAGTAATATGCTAAAAATAGTAAGTCAAACAAAACTCCCAACTAGCCAATCAATATCCAAATTTGCACTTACTACAAATACTAAGCCTCAGACAAGTTGTCTGAAATCACTCCAAAAAGTGTCACTCATCTCCATTAATCCGTCTCAACACACTAGCCACAAAGCCAACACTAGCTGCAGTAAAAGAGAACCAAAAAATGGAGACAAACCACAAAGCCAACACTAGTTGCAGTACAAGAGAACCAAAAAAAGGAGACATTGCAACTGATCAGTTCCATATCATATCAAACCTTTTACCAAAGCTCAAATCTTGGGTATCTGCCCGTCCTAATTGCACATATACAATTTGGAGACAGATGCATACCCTAGTAGGGAAGAATAGACACCCTCCTTGCCTTTCTAAAACAATATACACAATCAATTACCACAACCACATGAACAAGGATGAGGAAAAACAAAGATAGAATATACAAAATGATCTATCATGGATGAGAAAATAAAAACAGCCTTTGCAATGACATTTTCTCTACAAGTACAAAGATATCATACATTTCCTGTATTACAAATAGCAAAACCTTTGACCTCCTACAAACTCTAATTCATCTAATTTTTCTGTTTTGCATTGACTTCCTTTTTTGTCTTTATTGTAAAGATTGATTTACATATATGCTAAACAAACATTAACACCTTATAATCCCCCTTAAACTTCATTTGTACAACTCTAGAGATCTCATCTTGTGAACTTGAAATATTAAATTATGCTAATTATCTTATGTCCTTCTAATCACTTTCCATGAACCCAAACTATTCTAACGAGGACAATGATGCCCTATATTTGTTGGTATTGCACAATTCATTTCTTTCGACAAGCCATCTTGCATCTTCGTTTCCAAGGTTTTAATAAGTAGCAACTAGTCAATACTACAGCGGGTTAACTTATTTTTTGGTTCTCAAACACTCTGGCTATATTCAGAATGAATGTTGACCAGCTACTCCAGTTGTACTTCAGATCAAGATGATGGAAGGTATTTGCACATGTCAAGGCAAATCTTCATCCTAACACTTTAAGTACATTAATTGTAATCTTCAAGTTGACAAAAGCAATTTTACTCTGTGCTTAGAGCATTTGAAATGGGATTTCAATTATTAACTTTACAACTATAACAAAATCCTCAACACACCCAAAATAAAATCTTCTATACCTTGTAACTTTAAAATCCAAGGAACTGCAAGTGCAACAATATTCAAATTGCAGCTTTAGGAGGTGTGTTATTTTCAATTGACTTCAATGTGTAGCAAACACAACTTAGATGCTCAACAACTTAAAAGTTTGATTTCAACAAACTTGCTATATTTGACATCAACAAACAGACTTCGCTCAAACAACATGAAAATTTGACAAAAACTTCTAAATGGCCCTTCCATTGACAAAACACTTCATTAAACAGCTCTCAAGTGATCATAACTGTGACCTCACGACAAAATTTAATTTATTTCTTTCTTTCATCTATCTCATGATCAGATTTGCCAATGTAACCAACAAAGTAAATTAAAATCACTTGATGTACTTCTCCATCACTTAGCTACTTCAAGCATGCAAATTGTACACCACACTAGTAGCTTGACATTAGAGCATTGTTCCATATAGTTTTGAAACCAAGGGGCAGGTTTTGGAAAGGAGAGAACCATGGATCAAAATTTATGGATGACTAGGAAACAGCGGCTATATATACACAGACATGCAGTCAGACACACAAACAAATAGGCATGCACACACACATGTATAGACAGACAAACAGACAAAATACACACACACACACATAAAAACATACACACAAAATCTCCATATTAATAATATAAATGTTGAAGATACTGAAGATCAGCATATTGTGTTGTCATTGATGTCAATCCTCAGTGTTGTGTTGTCATTAATGTCTCATGTGCAATGCGTTTAGAGATGTTGCTGAGCTTGTTTGTGATCAACAATAATGACAGCATTGTGATGAGGATTAGAAGCATTGTGCTGGTGTGGATATGATGAGCGCTGTTGTTCTATCTTTCCTGTTGCTCCGGAGTGAGCAAATGGTGTTACAAGGACATTTTGGTCTCTGTAGTTTGCTGAAGTGTGAAATGCAGGAAAGTAATTTGAAAAGACTGTCTGGGAGAATCTTCCGCATTCCTACGCGCTTGAAGATATGGACTTCCAGTTTGGGATTTATATTGTACGTGTCTTGGACTCAACACTCCTATCATTTCAAGTCTCCAGCATTGCTACAAATGTTTTTGGTTAATGTAGTATGTTGGCAGGTTGGTTGCTTGTCATGGCTGGTCTGAAAAATGCTCTGCATTTCTCCGCATTGTTGTTTGTACTCCTGTGGTTTGGTGGATGTGCTTATATTGTCTATGCAATGTCTCAATTCAGGTTTCAGGTGATGAAGTCTACCGCAAGTGTTGTTGGTAATGTTCTTCACAGCTATGTTTTATGGGCTTCCAAATATAAAGAACTTTGTATCTGATTGGTTGCGCCATCTTGTTTTGGCATGACAATGTGAAAGAATTGTAGAGGAATTATGTTGAGCATTAATGGAACATCTCTATGTGGTCCGCATGACACTAGTTGGTCCTTTTGTGCCACATATCGATCAGTATGTTTTGTGATTATCCAGCCTACAGGACCTATTCTCTTGTTTGTGCTATGCCTTTGAGGATCTATGTCAGCACTGGAAGTTGTAATGAGTCATATGAGTCATCTTTGGGTCCTTGTATGCCTCATTATGCACCATAATGTGTAGATTCATTTGGAAGTTGTGTTTCTGGGACGACTGTTAAAATGCTACATGTTTCATCTACACACTACCATGTTGTTGACTTGGGAAGATGTGTGCCAGTATGTTTAATGTTTGGGGCTACATAGAAAGATGTAATAAGTTTTTTTAGGTCCACTCTATCTCTTGGCTTGGAACTCTTTCACCACAATAAGATTTGAGGGCCGAATTGTTGGGGTCATGCTTGTTTCCTATTCTGGCCCAACTAATTTAACGTTTTGGTGACTTGTGAAGGATATATTTAGACGATTATACCCGTTGCACGTGTGTGGATTCTGGATGAGAAGGATGGTGCAGTAAAAGTAGGTGGTGAATGTTTTGGAACTGAATTGCTTAATGATTGCTAGGCAGTGAACCAAGTGCAACTACTTTCTCAAGAGATTGTTGGAGGCTATGAGTTGAAGGTCTAATCATTGTAATCCAATTTTTTCATGTATCCTGCTCCAAGATAGTGGATCTCTTCAGCAGGTCCTTGTATCTTTCTTTGAGGTAGTGAATCACTTCAGCAAGTCCCTCAGGGAGCAGTGAGCTTCCTTAGGCAATTAGTCTTAAAACAAAATATAATCTTGTTCATATATTGTGAGAATACTTTCAACGTGGTGTTTCCCCCATTGGGTTTTCCACGTAAATCTGGTGATTTCTTGTGCATTGGTGTTCATTGCTCTATCTTTCATTGTTGTTGATTTGTTTAAGATTTGAATTTTTGTTTAAGTGGCTTGAGATCTAAATTGATTTACCAACCCCCCCTTAGTGTTTGGTGTGTTCAACAATATATTTATAATAAATATATTGTATTATTATAAATATAAGTGTCCTCTCAATTCGTATGTTTTCTCCAACACCAAATCCTCATTATTTTTACCAAATCTTCATTCTTCAGAGAACTATGGTCAAGGCACAGAATCTGACCAGTCTAAATGATGAGAGCTGCACAGTCGAAGACAGGAATATAAACATTCTTAAATCCTTTTATAAATGTTCTTCTCTATTCTTGGAAACCCTTAAGAGTAGTCCACAAAAGCTCGCAAACATTTATGAAAACTTGATAATGTCCAGCACGCCCCCACCACACCACATCCATCAATCTCTACTAAGCCTGAGATGTCCATGCCATATGAATTAAGAAATATTTCATCACCAACTTTCTAAAGTTAAGATAAGTGAGTGTGCAGCAAAATAATTTTGCTAAACAAAGACAACAGATGTTTTAATAGTATATTTTGCCTCCAGTACCTGTAAGTATTCCTTCTTTTGAGGTCAAAAATTTGTACATGCCATCATGCTGTATGTTTATTCAAAGCTTTGACACAATTCAAAATCATTATTTGAAAGATCAATTTTAGGAACCTAGATGAATATAGTATGCAAAACAAAGCAAGCTATCAAACTAGGTTTTTCTTTCAATGTATTAGTTCAATTTGACAAACAATCTGAAATGTAATTTAATGTTGCAACACTAAACACAAATGCACTCAAATTAATCAACTCAAACTAAACTAATACAAGAGTTGGGACAAGAACTAGCAAATGAAAAGTAAAGGTAATTGCACCCCTAGAAGTGATTGGAACCTAGATTTAATTGTGGGAGTGATCTGAAGCAAACTATGAGATGGACTCTAGAAACTTTCACCCCTCTACCTTAGCAAGGACACCAGTGTCCAAGATGGGCACTATTACCTAACATTGTGCTAATGGATGACTCCCAACCAACAATTTTGCAAATGTGCCTATAGGGCACCTATGTTTCTCTTTTGTCTTCCAGTCTTGTGTCTCTAAAATTTATAGGGTTTAATCGCCTTGATGAATTTGTAATGTCCCCTTCCTAGGTCACAGGCAGATGAGCAGAAGTTGACCTATCATTCGAGTTCCCGTAGGTCAACAATGTGGATAGGGGACTCAGTTAGAGGGTCATGAAGCTTTGCAAGGGCTATATGAGTCGTTGTGGACATTCAAATGGCAATTCCTAGTTTTTAAGAGGGATCCCTATTTTCTAGGGAATGACTGAGAGTTGGTTCTGAGGTGTATACGGACCATTTCGAATGATTTGAGACCATCTCCTAAATTTTAGGGAGGGGTCCTATTTTTTAATGAGGACTGGCAATTGACTGGTTGACCACCCAAAGAACCATGGAGCAGAGCGGGATCCTTTTTAAGCAGTTTTGGTGGATTGGAGTCTCCTACGTTTTAGGGCGGATCCCTACTTTTTAGGAGAAACTCTCAGTTGGCCTGCAGGACTCGAGCATCATCAGTGTTCACAGGGCTTCAGTCAGAATTCAGTTCTAAGTCCAGAGGTGCATTTTATGAATAAATCAGGAAATATTTAAATATTTTCTAAGTTGGTATTGAATAAATTAATATTAAAGTGTGTATTATATTCACTTTATATTTTAATAAGTTATAATAAAGGTATGTCCCCCATTCCCTAAGCGTTATGACTATAAATTGTTTTTAAATAAAGGGGGGCATTATAATAATTTGTAATCATGCCTTGGTGGTCGATTTTACGAGAAGGCATAAATTTTATTAAAAAGTCAATTAAATAAAATAAAGAAACCCTAGAGCTGGTCGATTTGCTTGGAGGAGAAATAAAAGAGGTTTGGGCCTTCATTTTCACACATCCAGGTTTATTATTTTGATTGCATATTGTGGAGAGAGCTCTGAGATCAGGGTTTTCAGCAGATTGAAGCTTCAAGAACGAAAACTCTTGAGGTTGCCAGGCTGGACGTCACCCCAGCTTGCCTATGAATAGGAATTTTAGCGATATATCAGCTGGTGAGGGCAAAATTGGACGTGTTTGGATCATTTTCAGAAAAGAAGATTGCAGATCAGATTGAGGAATGGACTTTGTTGCTTATACAATTTCAAATCAGAACCATTGCAAGCCAAATCAGCAAGCTACAGGCAAATTCCTCTTGGCCGTACAGCAGCATCGAAGAAAGAGGAGTCACATTTGGTATCGATTTGGAAAGGGCCATCATTGAATCAGATTTTACCAGGCAATTCTGCAGATCGGTGCCCATAGAGTGGTTTCAGACCTTTCAGCCCATATCTGGCCGCACCATCTTCTAGGTTGGCGTCTCTTCATTCTAGAATAGGCATTAGGGTTTGGAAGGCACATTTTGACGGATCAGAACCATCCGAACACTTATAAACATTCAGCTACATCTGAACAGGTGTGTAGAAGACTAAGTTGTATGCATCTTGATTGCTGTTCAAATTTGCCAGAGCCGTACAGGTCTGATCCAGGTGGAGTAAATTCCATTTGAGAAATAAAAACCAGTGTTCAGCTTAGATTAAATTTAGATAATTGTTGCTGCAGTTGTTTTCAGTATTTCTTGTTCAATTGGCATTTGCATTCAAATATCAAAAAATTACAAAAAATCAGAAACACATAAAAACACAAAAAAAAACAAATATACCAAAACCGAGAAGAATCAGATTCCCTTATAACGCTGGTCAAAGTGAAGGAAAAATCAGAGAAAAACGTCATTCATTTCCATTGAAATTATATCCGGGATCTTTCAGAATTGATCCTTGTTCCAACTATACTTGGCCCATTAATGTCTTTGATCCTCTGATATCAATATTTGAACCTAAGATAAAGAAGGAAAGGAAAAATGGGTTTGGCTATTTAGAAGATTGCCTTAGTCCCTGACCTGGTATGATCCAACCTCAATTGGAACTCTTTTGAAATATTTTGGTTTGTGCAACCCTATTTGATAAAGGTAGTGGTGCGTGAAATGTTTTGCACCTAAAAGGTATCCTAGCTAGATTGGTGTGTGCAAGTGATGGAGGGCAGAGTGAAATGGATGTCAATGGAAAGATTGAGTCAAAGACACAAAATTAGAGATGGGATCTCAAAGAGGGATCAATGAGAAATAGAAATATCAAGATTCGGGGAGCCAAGGAAAAGGAGTTTAAATCAAAGATAGAGAAATGACAAGGCAAAAGGGACAGGAGAGTAATAGCAAAGGTTTTGACTATGGAGAAGGGAGATTTGGAAAATCAGCAATGGAGAAAGTGTTGGGGTATGCTAAGAATAATCTTCTGCAACAATCTTCATTATTACGGCCTATATAATCCTGCAACAAGAAAACTTACAATATATAGATATATTGATAGAAGAATGTGAAGTTGATGTTTTATTTGGGCCCTAATCAAGATATCTCTTAGAAAACGTGTTAGGGTATCTTAGGCATTAGGGTTATGTCAAAGTGTAAAATTTCAAATTCCATTGCCAATGTAGACACTAGCATTTGGACTACATAGTTGTTCAACACAGTAGTATTTTTGCTTTGGTGTCCTTTCTGGAATTCGGATATCAAACTTCCAAGGTAGAGTAGGTTTTAGGGGTCTGGTGAAACCTAGGGGTGGTTTCAAATCAATCCAATGGTGGGTAAAAGGTCAAAAAACAAGCAAATAAGTCCTATAATACACCTACAACAATGGACACTAACATAAGATGGAAATTGCAAAGTAAGCAATTTTTTACCTTACAATTTTCAAAACATTTGATTAATAGTCTGACTGTGCACAAACAAAGCAAATTATCAACCTAGATTTTTATTTCACTCTATTAGTTATTAACTTATTTAGCAAACAATTTGAAATATATTGCAACAATAAAAACAAATGCACTCAATTTAATCAACTGAACTAAACTAAAATGGGAGCTGCAATCGTAACTAGCAAATGAAAAGTAAAGGTTAAGAAATTCCTAGAAGTGACTGGAACCTAGATCTGGCAATGTAATAAATTGAGGTAGACTGGGAGATGAATTTTAAAAACTTTCAACTCTCTGCCCTCAACAAGAGCACCAACATCCAAAAAGATAGGCAGTCCTGCCTGACAAATGTGTTGTTCGGGTGCTCTAAACTGATAGTTTTGCAAAAGCTCCTATAGGTTACATTTGTTGTCGGCGCACTCCTATCTTCTAGTCCTTTGCCTCTCAAATTTATAGGATTTTCTCACCTTGATGTCCCAATCTTTGTTTGACTTATATCTTGCCCAAAGTGTCCCCAATTCTTTAACATTTTTCTGCAATAAAACCCTCGGACCAACCTCCATATTTTGACCAGTTTAATGTTTTATTGGGATTGGAGTCTTCCTGTTTCCAATATCAGGCTTATGTCCTATATGGGTGAAAAGACAATCTTGAGTTGAACTATATCCTAACAAACTCTTAATGTAGTTCTCCATAACAATAGCAACCTATGCAACTCATGTTCACAATTTCTCTAAAACTAAATCAACGTATATACTAACCCTCATTTTATACTTTACACGCTTGACAATTATTGTTTTCTCATTCTCAATAAAAAAAATAATCAAATAAGTAAAGGATGTTTTCTTGACTCCATTTAATAAACCCCTCCTTTGGGAGCTCGGAAACTTAACTCCCAATCCATAGGCCTACAGGTACAGAGACAATTGAGAGGTAACTTAGGGCTTGCAGGTATAAAAAGAATTCTCAGATACAGTCCAGAGCATTGCCATGGTGCCTTTTGAATTGGGGGCACATATAATAGGGTTGAGGCTGCTGGTCTACTGGAAGGCTTGAAATTGGGTTGAGTCTTGTATGTGAGAGATCCAATATGAAGGGTGACTCAAGGGTTATCTTGATTTAACATTAAATGGTTTCATGTCCAATCAATGCTAAGGGCTATCTTGATTTGACATTACATGGTTTCATGTCCAATCAATGCTTAGACTCAATCCTCAGAGATGAGAGGGAGCTCACTTCAAGATTTGTGGAGATGACTGGTTACATTGTTTTAAAAAGAATAATGTAGCAAATCATCTTGTCAATCGTAGGATCATTCATTTTGTCTTAAGGTGAGCCTTTCACCCTGTCAATGAGAATGTTTCTCTATTTAGTTTACGCTTCATTCATGATTTTTTATTCCCTTTTTGTTGCAGAGTGTTACGCATGGAGCACGGATAGGTGGAGCAACAAAAAGTTTTTTTTGGAGATACTTAGTACTATCAGTGAGCTCCATGCAGCCTAAGTTGCATGTTGAAAAGCTCTGTGATCTGCAAGAGCAGTTCTCGGCAGAAACAATTTTGGCCCGTGACCAGACAAAGGATGCCCTTCAGAAAAATTGTCAGACACCTCTGGTATAAGGTAAGGACCTGAATTTCTGTGACAGTCTTACACATTGGTTCATCAGGGACTCATCAAACAAGTGTGAGGCTAGTAATTGCAGAATGCTATTGCTTTGTTAGACAAAAAATGGAGAATTAGAAGCTGGACTAGGTTCATCGCACAAAAAGGGGTTAGATTTGGAGTGCATTGAGAAGAGAGACCTCAAATCTTTTCATGCAATGCCTGAAGGTTTTGAAGCATTAAAGAATTTTTGGTAACCTCTGCCACTAAACATGTAAAGGCAGGCAATCCAAAAATGCTGCTTCAGTCTTGAAAGGGGCAGACTGAGTTTACCCTAGCAGAAAAAATGGCCCTTGTGATCATGAAAGAATCATTGGAGCTGCATAAGCAGGACAGAAGCTGTCTGCAAAAGGAGGGTAGCATGAACCAGCTGGGAAGTGAATATGTAATGTGGTCCTCTAGGCAATTCTTGAAGGAGTAATCAAAGTTGGCAGTGATCCATTAGGATCAGGATAAATAAAATCTTTAAGCCAGTTGGATTTGGAAAAAAAAAAGAAAGAAACAGGAACAAAATGACAGAGACAGATAAGTGATGAAAAAAAAGGATGATTCCACAGCTTTTGGGATGTTCCTGCATCTGCAGGGTCGAATCTGCGCAGGACTGAACTACACCTGCAGGGTCGAACCCACAGCTGCAGAATTGCCCAGTACTGTTGAAAATCAGAACCAAAATAAATTGGTGTCCTTTCCAATTCCAGCTTCCACAGAATTCATCTAGCGCACAAGAATGCTCCATCATCTCCGATCTGATTCTCCAACAACTACAAATAGAGGTGGGGAGTATGCAATTTGAATTGAGGGGAAAAATTTAGTGTTTCTTCAATGAGAATTAGATGAATCAGCTGTTCATAGTAAAGCCTTGACAGATTAGTAGAGGAACAACAATTGTTGTACTCACTTGTACTTGTTTTTCAATTAGTTCCACCAAAGGTAGATGAGCAATTGCTGTAACCAAGATGGCTTTTACCCTAACAAGGTTTCTAGGGTATAAATTCTGAATAATTTGCTTTGAATCATTTGTTTTCTAGGATTTTTATTTCTGATTTTCAAAAACATTCATGTCTCTGATACTGTCATTTGTTAAAGCAAGTAGAGCCATAGATTTAATTTTTGTTCATAAATTTTACTATTTTGAGAGTTTTCGGATCAGGTAGACGCAGGCAATGAAAGGATGCTGCTACATTCTGTAAAGGAAAAGGCAGAGTTTTCCCAAGAAGGAAAAATGGCCCCTGAGATCAGAAAAGAACCAAAGGAGCTGCGTGATATGGTCAGGAAAATGGCTGCATAGGGAGGATTCATGTGGACTAGCTGGTCGGTAAATCTGTGATGTAGTCTTCTAGGCAATTACTGAAAGCCTGAATGTCTAATTCAGTCTTCGTTTGGTTTAGTTTTTTGTTCCTTGTTAAATGATTGCCCTGTTCCAGTTTAGCTGGGTATCTCCCTTGTTATGAGCCATTTATATACATGAGCTTTTGGTGGCAAGTGATTGTAGTTAATTTTGCAGATGCTTCTGGTTTAGATTTTATGGCAGTATAAGCTACAGCTCTGGTTGTAATTTTGCTATCCCTAAAGGAATCTTTCTTCAGGTAGGCCTCTCACTAATTAGCCAGAAAAACTGTTGCTTGACATTAAGCAATTTTTTCTTATCACATGCTGCTTATATCCATTCCAATCATAAATGATATCATAATACTGAAATTTACATCAGTAACCTCATAGTATGATATTATAATATGTTCTGAGAGATATTAAATGTTTATACAATAAACCTCAAATCTATGCTGCCGCAGAAACTGGTTAAAATTTAAATAATAAATTCCTGGATTATGTTAGAGTCTCAAACAGTATTTTCCTTTTTTCTAAAGTTCAATATGCTGTCTCCATCACAGTTCCACATAGGGAACAAAACTTGAAGTTTATCTTTCCGCTAATCAACTGAATGGGTCTTAGTATATATGTGCGGGTGAGTGTATGTAAAACCTCTGTTTTCCTTTTTTGGGGTACAATATACGTTCTTCCTCACAGTTCCACATAACAGAAACAAATATGATGTTCATCTGCTCTTTAATCAACTAAAAATTTTGCAATGTCTATAACACCATATTGACAGTCGTGTAAGTTTTTTGACAAGACCCAAAATATCTTTCATTTACAAAAGAAAATTTCATTTCAGTGGTCATTTTGTCGCAGCTACTTTGAACCACAAACAGACATCTTGGTCCATCTTTTCTTTCTTTGACAAAGGCTAGAAAATTCAGCTAATGTTCATTTGGATATAGTAATTAGAATCCATTTTTCCAAAAGTTTTCCCGATCAACCTAATTTGGATAGGCTTCTATCTGATGCGTTGGAACTTGGAAATGGGTTAGGCATCCGATTCTCTGTTAGTGAGGTGAAAGAACATTTTCTAACTCAGCCAAATGTTTCATAATATTCTATCCATTTGGCCAAGAAAACATTCCACGTGTCAGTGTTGATGAAGAATTTTACAGATAGTTTGCTGTAAATATCTCTTGGACAGTCAATGTGTAACAGCCGCACCCATTAGCTTATTAACTCATAAGGGATTCTTGAACTGTCTTGCGCACAGGAGACTGCACCTTCAAGATTAAATCACCGTTTCGTTTACAGGCCACGTTTATCGAATGCCTGCAAGTCTGCAATACCACTACACTGTGGCCTTTAACGACCACAGATAATTGATGATCTTGCTGTTATTTACTGGGAAAGTATCCAGTTATGTGATTCAAAAGTAAGCCAAAAGTCGTTAATTGTGGAGGGAACCCCATTACAGAAAAAGCTGTTCCAAATTTTGCTAAGAATTTGACATTGTTTTCCACATACGACAGTAGCAAAAGTGCGATAGCCTTGAACATTCACAAATCTTGAACGGACCGGCTACAAAATATTAAACTACCGTTCATTCTGCTTATTCAAAGCACTGTGTGTGCTTCTTTCACCACAGAATCGAAACCCTTTATACACAAAGTTAAACTGTAAAAACCTTAAATGATTTAACTGGTATGCTTTCACATTTTGGTAGTTATAGACATAATCACGGATCAATTACCAGCAGGAGAAAGTGTGGGCCAAGGATCTCCCGCGAAGAGGCAGAATGCCCTGTGAGTTGCCATCTCTTCTACGCCTCCGAGGCATCTCCAGCTTGTGGTATTACCTAGGAAAACCGCTCCAGATACATTTAAAGGAAATATGATAAATTAAAAAGGTAGCGGATGATGTATATATCCTGTATTTCTATGCTCCCACAGAACTTCTGTATATTGTTTGCATCGATCGAAGCTCCAATAGTACGGGCAAGGCAAAGTCTATGGAGCACGTTGGATGCACATATAGCCAGAGTAATTAATTTAAATTTAAAATTATTAAAATTATGTTATATATTCAATTTTAAGAAGGGACGCATCATGCTCTTTTGATAATGTTTTTATTATGTCATAATGTTTTTTTTTTTAATTGGAACATTTGCAAAATTTTAGAAATAATATTAATTTTTGACATCTTTGTTAGTAAATAAATTTGTCTTTTCAAAATGATCAACAATTTGACTTAGCTTAATTCAAGTGTAAAGACAAATTGCAACTAAATGTTGGAAAATTCATTATCGAGTTAGTTGTTTCTTTCAAAATTTTAGAGGTACAATTCTCTTATATGATGAAAACTAACATTTGGAATATGTTTTTAACTAAAAAGTAGGAAAAGTAAATCTAACAGGCGAAAGGTAAATCTAACAGGTGCTTATAGCCATGATATGAGTGTGATTATGAATTCAGAATAAAAGAAAAACAGGTATGAAAGACATAAAGATCATCCACTCTACACTCATGAATGATAAACAAGAGAAAAAAGTTCAAAATTCCTTTTCAAATATACAAATAGATTAGAACTCAAAGATTCCACAATAAACATGTGCATAATCTAATAGGATAGGAAAACACCAAAGAACAATCGCAAAAACTCAAAATCAAATCCATAGTCGAAGGGAATACACATAAACACACAAATTTAATATATATTTTCTTCTTTGATTTCTTAAAAAGTGAATGACTCAAAGACTATTTTGCCCTTGTACAATGATCATGTCTGAAACAAAAGAATATACTCTCTCTCCCTTTTACAGAACTAAAATAAAATTGTCTCCTTCTAATCAAGTCTCACTCATATATCAAAGCACAAGGGGGGTCAGAATTTGGACCCTTTACATTTAGAAAATTTTACAATAAATAGCCAAGAGATGACCCTTCAGTTTCTGTAATTGAATCATTTTTAAATAATCAATTACAATAATAAAATGAAAGATTTTTCATCTTCAATCAATAATGAGTTAAAATATCAACAAATTGACTTTTATAAAAATACTAAGTTCCAACTTGGGATTGACGACTGAAAGGTTGTCAATATATTTTGGCAATTGTGAATGTAACAAACTAAAGTGTGGTCCATGTACTGTAACTTCAGCCACTTCTGACTTTGCTTCATCCTGAGCTTTTCTTCTTATTCGCGCATTTGTCTTCTCTATGAACCTTTGATTGGTTTTGATAACCCTTCATATTACCAATATGCTTTTATTTTATTTTGAACTTCATCTCAAGTATTTGTCGCCATTTTGGTTCTTCATGATAAGTTTGTTGGTGTTTTCATAAGTTTGGAGGACTCATGAACCTACTAATAGTGTTTATTTTATTCAAACTTTGACCCAATCCATCGTTGAGTTAAAGTCACCCTTTTCGCTAACCTTGTTAGAGGTTATGCTAGTTCTATAAACCTTGCAATTTGTCGACATAATACTTCACTCTTTGCAATCCTCAATTTTTTCTCTTTATCAACAATTTGGACTCTTCTTTAAACTTTGTTAGTAATTCAAAGGGTTTTGCAAATTCCTCCTTTTACCGACAATATATATTTCTTTTGAAGATCTCAAACTCATCTCTCCTTGATGGCAAATTGGCCCTTTATGTGAATTTTTTCATTTTTCAACGTACTTTTCCAAACTTTATCAAAAATTCCATGAGTTTTGAAAATCTTGCAATCTCTTGATAGTGTTGACTTAATATTTAGCTTAGCTCATCATTGGTGAAGCCTCTCATGTTAAGAAACTTGTCGAAGGTTAGGCTAGGTTTGCAAATCACGAAAGTTACCGACATCGTCCACTTATTTTGAGCCAAACTTTGAGTTTTTTTGTTAATAGCACACCTTTGAAATTGTCCTTGTTAGGGGTTTCAAAGGTTTAGGAAACTCCATAAATTATCAACAAAGGATGAAAAAACATTTAACAAGGATAACTTTCAAGACTTTGAAGGGTTAACAAAACTTCAAAAGTTACCAAAATGTGTGAAACTATCAACAAAGAGAGAGTGAATGCAATACAAAGGCTTCGACAAAACTATTGATTAGAAAAACCATGTTGGTTATCGTTAACACAAAGTTTTGCACCCATGCTTGGGGTATAACCCTAAGTGACCTTGTGAAACATTGAATCAACCTCCAGGTGTGGGACCTCGTGCATGTGAGGTTGAATCTTTGGAGAAGGTCGACTTCCTCCCAATCATGGTGTACCTAAGCTAAAACTTGCAAGGGAAAGGGAGAAGGAATGCATGAAAAGGGAAAGGGGGTGATGCACCAGATTGAAACATGGTTTCTCCCTACCTATGAATGTACATAATATCAATAAAGTACCCAACATACACAAATCTCAATTCTAATCTACCCCCAAGGACTCATATGTAGATTAGAACAAATGAGATGTTGCAAGGAAGGATAATCTTCACAATACAACATTCATGAGCACATTAGACACAACACATAAACTAGAGAAATAGAAAAGAAACAATCATCACAAGGCAAAACAAATGCACAAGATAATAAATGGTGAGAAAAGATAAAATAGGGATTCTCATTGATATCAGGCAAAGGAAATTTTCAAGTGCAAGGCATAGCCACAACAAAAGAAAAAGGGAGAACCTAGAAAATATGTATAGAACTTGCCTTTATAGATCAGGAATAACTTTGATTACAACATGAAGTTCAAACCCCAACCAAAGTGGAGTTACGTTACATAAGGTAGAAGAAATCAAAACACATCAAAATCTATCTTTGTGTGCAACGTGATTCATGAAGTGACAGAAAATGGCCAAATAATGTATCTGGTAGATGGAATGGACAATTCACACCCTGCAAGTAGTAAATGAGCATGGGGATGCATTGGCATTGTGTTTAAAGAGCCAAAAGAGTATTTTGGAATTGAATATTTAGTCTTCATACCGTGTCATGGCCGCTAACACTCAAATTGTATTGTTGGCAAATAAATGTTGAAACGAAAAACACAACATGTTAGCCCACAAATGTTGACGTGGCATTGACCCATTGACCGCGTAGGTACACGCTTAACTCTGACGAGCAGTTTAAGATAATTGTGCAAGCATAAGCGAATTGGAATCATTCCTCGCTGCAAAGATGTTTGAGTTATATGGTAATAAAATGAGGCCCAGTAGAAAGGGGGATAATATTCATGACATTAATTTGTCATTAGTATACAAACAACACTTTCGGTAAGCCTACACCGAAAGACAGGAAAAGAGCAAATCGAAGATCAGATTAAGAGATCGCCAAAGATGACTAAGTACAGAGAGAACTGATGACACAAGACAGTGTGTAAACCCAAAATCACAAAGCAGAAAGATAAAGTGGAACCTGAAAGAGGAACCTGAAATGCAAGTTGCAATGCAGACTGACAAGACATATACAGTGCAATCGACAGACAAAATTGAAGGATAGTCAAAGCATGACCGACAGACAGAACTAAAAGTCAGTTGCAGCCTGCAAAAAGTGGATCTAACTTCCACCTCAGATAAAGCAAGTGTATTCTATTTATAGGATATTTAATTGTTTTAAATCCATTTCTTTAGGGACAAGAAACATTAATGTAAGTGTTTTAATCAGTCGAACTGATTTAAAACACATAGACTAGGAGATCTAGGTATAAGTTGTAAACCTGATCTTAGAGTTAACATTGTTTTTATCAAAACTCGATGAAGTCAATCCATCTATAAATAGATGATGCAATCATTCATTAGAATGCGTGTGTGAGAAATAAAGAGAGAGAGGAGAACAGAACAAGCACATCTATGGATTGAATTGAGAGTTTCAAGAACTAGAACAGAAAAGAAGGATTTGGTTAGCAGAACCAAGAACAGAGCAAATCGATAATCAGAGGTATTATTCAATCACAGTTAAGGTGATAATATTTTTATGTGAACTACATAGGATCTGTATCAGCAATAGGAGATTGTATTTACTAGGTCAATTTGTAATTTGCTATCATTCTAACAAGTGGAGCAAAGTGAAAAAATCCTTTCAAGGAAGGTGGATTTAACAGTCCAACATCAAATCTCTTAACCGAGTGCACACTTAACTGTGTTGCTAAAGCTCTTAATAGAGTAGACTTTAACAAGTCTCCACCGATACTCCTAACAGGGTAGATCATTAGAAGTGATCAAATTGTAAGCCTTAACTGGCCCCTTCCAATCTACAAACAGTGAAGTTTTGTGGGTGTCACCCCACTGCAGTTTTTACTTCCTAATAGGAGTTTTCTGCGATATCATATCTTGTGTTATGTGTCTATTACTTTCATGAATATGAATGTTGCATACAATTAAGTTTATGAATTAATACTACATGCATAAGAAAGAACATCAGATTTGGTCGATAATACAATAAAGATTGATTGCTAATGAAGAAAGGTGAAAAGTGTTAAAAGTTTTAGAGGTACTGATTCACCCCTCCCCTCTTAGTACTACTTCCCATTAATCCAAACAATTGGTATCAGAGCTAAGTCTCTTCTTGGAAAGCTTAAAGGCTTAAGAGAAAAGATCATACAATGGAGAAGTACAAACTTGATAAAAATATTGAGAACAAAAAGCTTGAAATTCAGATGTTCTATGAATAGTACAAAGAGGCTAGAATCAATATGAGATAGTTTCTGGATGAAAGAAAGACTAGGGCATCTCGTTGTAATGAGACAAATTATCAGGAGGAAGAGATACTAGATTTTTTTGAGTCTTAGGATCAACTAAAAGAAAAGCATCAGATACATCAGGAGAAAGCATCACAAGCCTAACTGAAATCAATCCACATCTGGCTGGACAAGTTAAATCTTTGCAAATTGGTCAAGAAACACATATGGTAAGAATGATTGATGTCATGAACAATGCTAGACAGCCTGAACAAGAAAGAACACTAGCTATTGATGATAGAAGAAAGATCACAGAAAAACTACAAGAAAAAGAGTCTGAAATACAAAGACTTACAGAGCATCACCATGAGATAACAAATCAGAGTATTCTTATGAGTCAAGAGGAAAACAAACTAAATGTTGAACTCATTGAAAGAATAAAAGCTATCGGTGAACTGAGGGATGAGAATGAAAAATTAAAGCATGAATTAAGAATACAACAACATCATAATGAAATTATCAAAAAGGCTGAAGAAAGCAATAAAAGAATGGATGATTTTCTTGAGGGACAACGAAGGGTCAACAACAACAACGGTCTAGGCTTTACCAAAAATGGAGAATCATCAAATCAATCCAATCCAAAGAATGACTATGAAAATCCAAGACCAAGAAATCTTACATGCAATCACTATGGAAAGCAAAGCCATATATCAAATGTATGTAGAGGCAAAATGAAAGGTATTCCTAAATCTACATCTTCATTCATAGGATTATATTATAAATGTAACAAGAAAGGTCATAAAGGATATGAATGTAAGTTTGAGATGAAACAACCAAAGAAGGAAACCTACATGGACAAATATTGTCCTACATGCAAAATGAATGGGAACACAACTCTTGAATGCTGGAAAAAGAAAAGACAATCATGGAACCCTAAAGGTCAAGAAACTCCCTATCAACCGAAGAGAATCGGTAATCAGTATGTATGGGACTACAACACTTGGACAAATTGTACAACATGTGGAAGATATGGTCACATTGCTACAAACTGTATGAGACAATAGACTAGAAAGTCTAGAGGTTGGACAAACCCCAGAATGGCATGCTTACACTGTCATAAAGTTGGTCATCTCAAGAAAGACTGCAAAGACCGAATGACAGAGACAAGCACATATCCCAATGGAAACACCATTGAAGATATCCGGAGGGCTAGAGACAAAATGTGGAGAAAAGCTTCAAGCAATAATGAAGCTGGAACGAGTAATAGAAATGGTGACACCCCATCCAATGGATCCAGTGACATCACCAACCCCACCTAAGCAGAACAAGTAAGTATGGAACTACATTACCCCAAGCTATTACTTACATCAGTTCCATAATATGTTGATATAATTCCAAATTAGCATAAGAAAGATGCATCATGGTTGTACTTGTTGAAATATGTGATAACTATGCTTTTGGGCATATATACCGAAACCCGTCGGTATACACTCAAATTTGAGATTGCCTACATTTACCGAGATGCATCGGTTAAAAGCAAAATTTGCTAGTATAGACCGAGCCTCGTCGGTAAACAAGCACATGAACAAGTTGCCAATGATACCAAAACTTGTCGATAAAAGCAAAGTGAACATCGACTGCTCCAAAATGTTGTAAGTGTCACCGATGGAAGTAAAGTATTCATCAACGAACTCATTCTTTATACATCGATGAGTTGGTAAGCATTTATGGCACGCATTTTAGGGAAACGGCTATAAATAGGGGCATTAGAATGATTCATTTGTCACGACACCAGAGCAGAGTGACCAAAGGCGATTTTTGAGCACAGAGAAAAGGGATCACAAATCGATCATGACTCGACACCAAACACTCCTAAGTTGTTCAGGGATCTGTGCAAGAAGTAAACAAGTAAGTTCCAAAGACTGACAACTCTATTTTTACGCAATACACAGAAGCCCTAATTTTCTAGAAATGGCATAGACTTCATGAACCGTGAAATATAAGAATGTAAAGAAAGATGAGTTCAATCTCATCAAGAACACAACATGTAAGGAACCTAATTATAAGATCCATCCAGAGGTTGCCTCATAACCCGACGACACTGGTGCATTTTTGTGCATTCCAGCTAGGGTTTTGTTGGTTGAAGATGTTCGATCCTTCATACACTACAAGATTGCAGAGATTGGAACATCAGAGGTAGAAGAAGCTTACAAGAAGCTTGGTAATGATGATGGAACACTTAAGGAAAAACACAAACACATTGAGGTAAAAGGGCTCACCAATGCACTAATGTTTTCCAAGGTTTTCAAAACTGATTGGATTCGGTTAGTGCTTAGTAGAATGCATAACAACAAGTTATGGTTGGATGAACCGAAGGCAATAACCTGAGATGTCATCCATGTGGTCACCAGTTACCCTGTAACCGATAAAGTAAAGGCACTAAAGCATCCACTGAAGGCAGAGATCGAAAAGATGACAGGAGCCAAATGGGATGGCCGAGGATTGAAAGTAATAACAATAACCAATGATGAGATTAAGTTTGGTGCATGTGTTTTGGGTTACAAATTCTTCCAGGCAAGCAGATTAAATAGCATAGCATCAGGTGCAGTGGACACAACCTACAAAATTGTGAAGAAGGGTACACAGTTGGACTTATCTAAGCTACTCCTGAATCAGTTGAAGGACAACCCAAAGACAATCATGAATGCTAAGTCAAACACTTGTAAGTTTGGCTCTCTAATAATGTGTATCTTCTTTTATTTTCAAGAAAATTTCCCATTGGTAGGAGATGTGAAATGGGACAGCACCAAACCGATCACCATGCAAATCAGTGAGCACATAGCTACACTGGGAGATAACTTTGAAATAGTCATGGATGAATACTTGAATGTATTCAAAGACCGAATGAAAAAGAGGGTAAGAATCCCTAAGCAACTCATCGAGCAATATAAGGATGAGATATGCTTCATGGTTGACATAGATAATACTTACATCAAGCATGTTGTAGCAAGGACAGCATGGTTACAACCATTGGAATATGAGATCAACATTGATCTTGCAACAAAGGCAATTGATGCCTTAATCAATGAACCACTGGACAAGAAGCAACCAAGGTTTGGCACATATGAAGAGGCCAAGTCAAGAATTAAATCAGGCCTAGTTGTCAAGAAAATAGTCAAAAAGAAAGACAAGATGGTAAAGAATCTCAAGAAGATTCTGTCAGTAACTGAGGAAGAAGTTGAACAAGAGGAGGAAACCGAAGAAAAATTATCTGTCGGTAAATATGAAGAGAAGAATGACTCTGAGGAAACAAAGCTAGATTCACCACCTCCTCCGCCATCTAAGAAACCAAGGACAACAACTGCTTCAAGGAATAGAAGCCAAACATCCAAAGAATCTACTCCCTCACCTCTAAAGAAAGGAAAGGTCAGGACTTACAAGAGAAAAGCTCCCACATCGAAAAGATGACAAAACAAGAAAGGAAATTCATCAGAACTCGAGAGGACATAGAAGACACCGAGCAAGATGAAGCCATAGAGGTAGAAAATGTCAAGGTAAAAGAACCTGACACTATTGATGACATTTGTGTGTGTATTGCAAATTATGGATCTATTACAGGTCCACACATTAGAAAATGACAGAAATTAAATCAAGAAGATCAAAATAAATTTGAGGAAGCCATGATAGCTAGAATGTACAACTTCAAATATGTACCAATGCAATTTGAAGGAAGTTATGTACCAAGGGAACTATTGGATAGATTTTCCTCCCATTGGACATTTGCATTGAAGAATGAGAAAGAGACCAGAGAGAGAGTACTTGTTTCTCTAATTCCACCTGAATCTAAGAAGGTAGAGATAGATGAGATGATGGAGAAACACAACAAGGAATTCTCACCAAACCTGAGGGCATATAAGTTTCTTGAAGGCAAGTTAATTGAACTTGAAAAGGACAACCACAAGAAATGGTGTAAAATCATGAACAGACCTATTGAGGAGGTAAGCCCCGACAAAGACCTTCAACAACAAGATGTTGACAAGGCAACTCAAAATGATACATCCATTGAGTTAGATAAAGAAGAGGATGATACAACAGGGAACAAGACTACAAATGTTGCCGATGAAATATGGGATGATACCACAAATGACAACATTGTGGATACTAATGTCATTTACATTATGATGACCCAGTAGATGAAATAAATAAGGATGAAGATGTCATTGTTGCAAAAGACAAAACCGATGAACAAGATACGTCAATTGATACTGCACAAGTGAATATTCTAGGAAACATGCCTATATTGATACAAGCTATCAATATCCTGCAAGAAACAAGCAAATCACCAGAGAAGGATATTCCAAAGGATGAAGGAGAAGAAGCAAACAAGGATAAAATCGATGGTCAGAAAGACATTGGAAATACTCAAGATGTAAATGACACTAACAAGGTTACAAAAGGAGATAAGGACAAAGATGTAGATACTCAAGAAAAGAATGAAAACACCAAGGCAGATGATGCAAAGGACACCAAAGGAGACAAACCAAAAGATGGTACTCTGGAGAAAAGAGACAAGAGTGCTACCAATGATGTTAAGGTGAATGTGGAGACTTCTGCAGATACCCAACAAGCTGAAACTGACGCCAAGCAGCAGAAAGAAGCACAACAGGTCACATCATCGAGCACAACAGAAAAGGATGCGAAATTGGCAATGGTGCTACATTCTACTGAGTCACAGAAGAAGAAGAAGAAGAAGAAGAAGAAGACAAAGAAGAACAAGTTAGAGGTTACACTAGATGAAATCATTGAAATACCAAAGTGTGACCCCTCTACACTTGACATTGACACATTACAAGAATATGGAGAGATATGCCAGAGCAAGTCATTGCAAGAGAAGCTAAAGAAATAGCACAGGGACTCCATGGTACTGGAGACAACATGGGACATACTACATCAAATTATACCCAATTTCGATATTGATCAAAACAACCCTATACTTGATCAACTAGCTACCCTCACCGACGCAATCACAACTCAGAACATTGATGTTGAGAAGGCAATTGAGGAGAGAGCTGAAATGAAGTACCAACAGAAGCTAATAGAGAACATCAGCCAAGAAATGGTAGTAAATAAGGTAAAGCTATTAGAATTCATATATGAATTAGACCCCATCATATTAGAAGCTATAACCTTAATTCAAAAGCTAAGCACAATAGAGAAGTTCACTAAAGAAAACAATGACAATATAGCAAAGCTAGATGCAGATCTAGAAAAAACTTCTAGTAGCTTAACCATAGATGGAGACAATGCAGTCAAACTGCATTATGAGAAGATAATTGAGGTAAAAAGGTTAAGGCAGGAGCTATGGGAAGCAGAAACACATTTCAGGGAAGAAGTAACCAAGCTACAAGCTCAGCTTCTGCCAAATCTCACACTGCTCCAACAACATATCAGTTCTGCAAGGCAACTAATAGGAACTCCTTAGATGTCTATAGCAGACAACATCTATGATATGGATTCAAAGATCACACTTGAGCACATGGATCAAGAGAACCTCGAAGAATAATGGGAGAAAATTATGGAGGATATGAAGTCTTTACATTCCCATATTTTTAATAAGCTCTAAGGTAAATGACCTTTGCCCTTAATATCAAATAAAGGGGGAAATGATATAAGTACAACATAAAAAGGGAAAATGTTATGTACATTCATTCAGATGGGCAAATGGTAGATATGTATATGTATATGTATATGTATATTCATAAAGGGAAAATGATATTTAGAAGGAAAATATATCATATGTACATATATACCAACATATACATAGGGGGAGTCATTAAATGACTAAGGATTATATATGTTGTATATACTTAATATTTTGTTAGTATTTTGCACATATTAGTTTTTGATACTAATGTCAAAGGGGTAGATTGATGACATTAATTTGTCATTAGTATATAAACAACACTTTCAGTAAGCCTACACCGCAAGACAAGAAAAGAGCAAACTGAAGATCAGATTAAGAGATCACCAAAGATGACTAAGTATAGAGAGAACTGATGACACAAGTCAGTATGTAAACCCAGAATCACAAAGTAGAAAGATAAAGTGGTACCCGATAGAGGAACCCAAAATGCAAGTTACAGTGCAGACTGACAAGACAAATACAGTGCAATCGACAGACAAAACTGAAGGACAGTCAAAGCATGACCGACACACAGAACCAAAAGTCAGTTGTAGCCTACAAAAAGTGGATCTGACTTCCACGTCAGATAAAGCAAGTGTTTTCTATTTATAGGATATTTAATTGTTTTAAATCCATTTCTTTAGGGACAAGAAACATTAATGTAAGTGTTTTAATCATTCTAACTAATTTAAAATACATAGACTAGGAGATCTAGGTATAAGTTGTAAACCTGATCTTAGAGTTAACATTGTTTTTATCAAAACTCGATGAAGTCAATCCATCTATAAATAGATGATGCAATCATTCATTAGAATGTATGTGTGTGAGAAAGAAAAAGAGAGAGGAGAATAAAACGAGAACATCTATGGATTGAATTGAGAGTTTCAAGAACCAGAATAGAAAAATAAGGATTTGGTTAGCAAAACCAAGAACAGAGCAAACCAATAATCAGAAGTATTATTCAATCACAGTTAAGGTGATAATATTTTTATGTGAACTACATAGGATCTGTATCAGCAATAGGAGATTGCATTTACCAGGTCAATTTGTAATTTTCTATCATTCTAACAAGTGGAGCAAAGGGTAAAAATCCTTTCAAGGAAGGTGTATTTAACAGTCCAACATCAAATCTCTTAATCAAGTGGACACTTAACAGTGTTGATGTAATGATCCTCAACTAAAGATAATAAAATCTAAATGTTGGTGTAAATAATAAAATTTTAATAATTTTTGTAAATAATAAGATGCAAATATTATTAATCAATATATTATATTGTTATATATTAATATATTAATATATATATATATATATATATATTAATATATTAATATATATATATATATATATATATTAATATATGAAAATAAAATGTTAAATTAATATATTAATTATTAAAATGTCTAAAGAAATAAATAACTGTATATTATGGAATTGATTTAATAAATCTAAAACCATTACCAACTAATATATAGTGTAATATATAATATATTATCTAATTGTTATAAAAATGATAAATAAATAAGATTTAATAAATCACGGTGATATTAAATGAATTATTAATAAAATGCTAAGTATGTATTATCAGGCGGGGAGGCACGATAGTAAGTCGCGACTTATACCCCCCCACACATACTTAATGGATGAAAATATGAAAATGATGGATATATAACAGGAAGAGAAGACATAATAGAGGATAGAAAATGAAAACATATAAAATATCATTTTGAACATATACACAGTGGGAAAGGAGATACGACAGAGAATAGAGGAGAGCGTGGCAAGAGAAGAAGACGCAGACTTGGAATACGTAGGTCAGATTTGATTTAAAATCAATACTTACAAATTTGCGAAAGAGGAGCGGGTGGTTTCCACCGTAGCAATAACAACTATCGCATTATCTCAATCAAACTCAGTCAACCTCTTGATTTCACTCCTGGATATTTAGCGCAGTCATTAATCCTGTGTTGCACATATCAGTCAAACATCCAATCACGGGATTGGACAATTACCCAGGTATGATGAAAGTAGCCACAGAGATATTAATAACTAT
>MU227979.1:3428547-3440424 GCA_018584345.1 Thuja plicata | reverse complement strand
AAAGGTCTAACCCTGTTAGGAGTCTTTTACAAAACCCTGTTAAAGGTATATGGCTCACTACCTAGGCTCACTGCCCAATAAGATGAAGGCTACAACCCTCTGAATGTTGATATGCACTATATCAAAATGAACTGCTGTAATGACACTGTTGTCTGATCAGTTTTGTGTATGCGCGAATGCTCTTACTCTCTTAAAGAGCTATATCATCTACTGACTTCATAGTACTATCCCTCTATAACTTCCTCTTGCATAATAATTGACGCTTGTAACATAACATTACATTACATACTTATATGTTTACAATTGAATAGGCGTGACCCAAAACAAGACTCTAGTCGGCCTTTAAACCAAAATATACAATGCTTCCAAAAAAGTTGACCTAAGCGTGTTTACTACAACATTAATTACATTAATACAAACTTATAACTAAAGGTGCTCAACCATTACATTACAAAATCATTCACGCTGATCAAAACTGTAGTCGGCTTCCATGCTCTATTTCCTGGACTGCAGGTCTACTAATCTGTCTGTAACTTTTCTGTACTGATGTTCCATACTTTGCGCGTCTAGATCTAGCATGTATATACACCATAGAGTATATACCTAAGCACACATGCTCTGGTGTGATCTCTAACATGTGCGCTAATGTACTGATCTCTATATGTGTCTGTCTGCCTTGTTTTCACACTTAGTCATTTTGTCTTTCATAACAGAACTTAAGTATGACTTTGTTGCCATTATTAACAACACAAAATAAGTCATGCTTCCTTAGGAAGTCAACTTTCCAACAATATCTTGTGTTATGTGTCTATTAATTTCATGAATATGAATGTTTCATACAATTAAGTTTATGAATTAATACTACATGCATAAGAAATAACATCAGATTTGGTCGGTAATACAATAAAGATTGTTTGCTAATGAAGAAAGGTGAAAAGTGTTAAAAATTTTAGAGGTATTGATTCACCCCTCCCCTCTTAGTACTAATTCCCATTAATCCCAACAAATATGAGATGTTGGTCACAAATGCTGACATGAATAAAATGACATGTTGGCCTTGACAAATTTTTATCCCATGATGAAGATATCTCAGATCTATTAATTGTGATGGGCTAATGGTGGCAAAAATAGCCAACACTTTTGGTGACTCAAAGGGGATGCTTTCCTGCTAAGCATAAGATCAGTGGCCTTGAGCAATCCATTGGGCATGGAGTCAACAATGCTTAGAAAATGACATGTTAGCCACCTGTAATAGCATGAAAAATCTGCAAACTCAGCAAAAGACCAAAAATTTGCTATCTCTAGGAGGGAAACAACCCGTGCTCGTGCACTTCTTGGAAATCAAAACATGTACTATACTCTATACAAGAATTACAAATAAAAACATCAAACAAAGCCATTAACTGGCTTGTTGAAGTAGCTATCATTTTTAACCAATTTCTTATTCCTTTCATGCATATGGGCAACCATCTAGGATAGAAATCATGACAAGCACTTCACTTGTTGTTGGAATACCCTCCCAATGCTAAGAACAAATAAATTATCTAGCACTGGAATATCATCCTTTCGAGTAAGACAAACTTGCTCCTTGTGATACTGACCCTCATGCCCTGAAATAAGCATGATTGGGGGAAACTTGTTGATTTGTTGCAAAGATAGATGCCTTAAGGGGCATCCTCTTGATGACATTGGTTCAAAGAGATTAGCCTTGACCTTTTTGTTGTGCTCTACAACCTCAGTATCATGTTGGCTTCAATGTGGCTCTTCTTCTTTTGGTGAAGAGATGAACTCTTTTACCTCTGCTTAATGTTGCTCATGAGCAATTTGTAGTGTCTCTGGTATGATGTGTATGTCCATGTGTTTTTTTTGCAATTCATGATCTTATAATTAAGGATAAGATGGCTTGACATCTATGGATGAGCAAACAAATTTCATCTCTTCCCAAAAACTTTCCTCTTCATCAAACTCCTCTTGCTTTGTTACAATAATATGCTTAGGTTTAGAGGCAACCTCATGTGTAACAGTATGTTCTTCCTCAAAGATAGAGTTGTCCTTGGGATCCTCTTTCTCATCCTCCATATCATAGAGGACTTCTTACTACAACAATTGATTTTCTTCTTATTCTCCTTGCAATAGGTCCTCCAATTTTGGTAAAGGCTCATTAGGCAAGATTTGTTCCTCAGGGGCAAGAACAACCTTGTTATTTTTCTCTTTCTCAACAAAAGAGGGAAGCTCTTTAAATAAGAGGATTTGATCCTCATCCTTTTGTTTAATCTTTATCTACAAAAGGTTTGAATGGGTACAACCTTATTAATATTGTCTTGCGGCTCCTCTTTTGTTTTATCCTCTAGCACATGTGAAGGCTTGTGAATAGAAGGTTGCAACTCCTCCCATGAGATCTTTGGCTTATTCTTACCCTCCCAAAATGACATATTAGTTCCATCAACAATCTACACAATTAGTCTACCCTTAAAGAGTGGAATGTTAATAGGTATAGAAGGTTGAGTGAGTTAGGTTTCTTGCATAAGGAGTGGAGGAGTTATAGTAGCTTAGTCTTGTGATAGAGGGGGGATCTTAAAGCTTGGAATGAAAAATTTGGGTGAAGTGACTCCATGTGCTTCTTGGTTTTGCAAATAAGCTAAATTGAGCCTCATTTGTTCATCTTCCACAACAACTTTCCTTGCAAGTTTCTCCTTAAATTGTCTGTGTTGAGCCTCCATCTATTGTTCATGGAGATAGGCTCTATAGGTCATCTCTTGTTGTTGCATTTCAAGCTCTTGTTGCCTCTTGATTTCATCAAGTTGTATGTCCTACTCACATTGCTCCTAAAATTTCATGTCCATCTGCATTTGGAAGTCCAACATCTTGGCTTCAAGTTTATTGTATGAGGATGTTGGGACCAATGGAGAAGGGGTTGGAGGGTGGTAAGCATATTGAGCATGATAGTTTCTTGATGTTGCAAGGGTATTTGGGCCATAACCATGTTGTGGTTTAGATTTATATTGATAATAGGAGGGTGTGAGGGCAGCATTATTTTCATGATATGGGGGAGAATAATATGTGTTTCTATGAAATGAATCCATGTTAGAGATTCATAAAAGCTAAAAATTTATAGAAAAAATGGAAATCATAGAAGATCAGAAATGATCTTTACATAACAGTACTAGGACTTATTGAAACCAATAGATTTTGGAATCAAAGTCATCATGGTGTTTGATTGAAATTCCTCCAAAGGTTGTTGGCACTAAGAAAAATACCCAAATTTTCAATGAATGGAATTTATATTGGTCCACCATGGGATGTCTTTAAACTGATATGAATCTTTGTCCCACCGGACGTGCCAAAAAATGTTAACACAAAAGTCTTCACCCATGCTTGGGATGTGACCCCCAAGAAACCTTGTGAAATATTGAATCAACCGCAAAGTATGGGACCTTGTACATGTGAGGCTAAATCTCTGGAGAAGGTCGACTTCTTTCCAATCATGGTGCATCTAAGCTAAAATTTACAAAGGAAAGGGAGAAGGAATGCATGAAAAGGGGAAGGGGGTGATGCACCAGATTGAAACATGGTTTCTCCCTTCCTACGACTGCACATAATATCAATAAATCACCCAACATACACAAATATCAACTCTAATCTACCCCCAAGGACTCATATGCAAGTCAGAAGAAATGAGACTCTTCAAGGAAGGATAATATTTACAATACAACATTGATGAGAGCATTAGACACAAAACATATAATAAAGAAACAAAAATGAAACATTCACCACATGGAAAAACAAATTTACAATATAAAAAAATGGTGAGAAAAGGTGAAACAAGGATTCTCATTGATATTAGGGAGAGATAAAAGTGTTGGGCACAACCGCTACAAAAAATACACAGGAGAAGAACCTAGAAAATATGTACAAAACTTGCCTTTATAGACCACGCATAACTTTGATTACAAAATGAAGTTCAAACCCAAACCAAAGTGGGTTTAGGTTACAAAAGGTAGAAGAAATCAAAACAGATCAAAATATGATCTCTATGTGCAACTTGATTCATGAAGTGACAAAAAATGGCCAAAGAATGCATCTAGTAGATGGACGGGACAATCCATGCCCTGCAAGTAGTAAATGAGCATGGGGATGTACTAATGTCATGTTTACAAAGCAAAAGAGTAGTTTAACATTGAATATTCAATCTTGGTACCATGGCATGGGTGCTAATAGTAAAATCATGTCACTGGAAAAGAAACATTGAAATGACAAACACGACATGTTATCCCACAAATGTTGACGTGGCATTGACCTTTTGATGGCATGGCTATGTGCTTAACTCTAACGACTAGTTAGAGATAATCATGCAAGAACGTGCAAATTGGAGTTGTTGATCACCATGAAGATGCTCAAGCTTTATGGTAATAGAATGGGGCTCACCTATAAGGGGGATAACACAAGATGTTGGCCACAAATGCTGACATGAATAAAATGACATGTTGGCCCTGATAAATTTTTATCCCATGATTAAGATATCTCATATCGGTCATCTGTGATGGGTTGATGGTGGAAAAAATAGCTAACAATTATCGACATGATTTTCAAAACTTGCAAAAGTGTCGGCAGGATAAAAAAAATGGCTAAGTATAGTTATGTTTTGAGGTGGCCAAAGACTTAATGGGTTTTTACTATGACACTCAAATGTTTTAAACCATTATTTTTTCTTAAATATTTCAGGCTTTTAAGGTGATGACAAAAATAAGGTAACAATTATCTTTGACTAGGGATACATATTGCAAAGGACAAAGCATGGAATCTAGGATCTCAAGGATAGACCAGTACTTAATACATAGGAAACTGAGTTGAAGTGTATAGTAGGAAGATAGGGACAAATCCAAAAAGAACCTAAGTGAATATCATGCCAAAATGTCCAAGTATGTACAAGGTAAGGAGGCCCTATCTCGGGAAGTGTTTCAAAGATTTTCAAGTGAATCCATTTATTGGCTAAGAGAAATAGAATCCATTGCAAAAGAAGGATGCACACCTATGAAGCACTTGCATATTTAAAGGTTGCATGCAAATCCAAAGGAAACTTATTGTGTATAAGAAAACCTGATGTGGAACTTCACAACTAAATAGCCACTTTTTATCATATGTCTCCATGACCACTTGAACATAGTCTTGCATATTACCTATCATGCTTTCATACCTTGCTTCAAACAAAGTGGATTGAAATTAAGAAGAAATCATCTTGAATAAGTTGTCTTTGATGCTAAGCTAGGTTTAAATCAATTCTTATTGAAAAATAATTAGAAATATCATCTTCCCTGCTAGCTCTAACAATCACAAAATCATTATCAACTGAAATAACCACACGATCTTCTACAACAACTAATTCATCCATCTTATCATCATTTAATAGCAACTAAGCACTTTAATTCTTGCTAGTTGGGAGTTTTTATCCGTAACTTGTGGTGAAGGAAAATTTTTTTTTACATAAAACATTATCAAGTAAGTGCAAGAAGTTGAATCCTCTATTTATTTGTGACAACACGTTGCTTTTTATCTGATGTCCATTTCATCTTCATTCCTTTGTTTCCTTATTACCACACTTTCAAATTTACTTTCAAGAATGAGCTCATCTTTCTCAATGTTAAATCATGAATAGGAGGAAGAAATAAACTCACATTATTTGCTTCAAAAGAATGAGAGATTTCAAAGAGAGGATTATTTATAAGCTTTGAATTTTCATAAGAATTTATCAGTAGGTATAATGCATTATATTTGTTCAAAACATTTTTATGCATTTCAACTTCAAAGTTTCCTAGTTGCTCTATAATTCTTGTTGTAATTGCAACATCTTCCATTAGTTCACCACTATCTTCGAAGGTGCGTGCTTTGGATTCTGATTATAACAAGGATGCATCATTATTTTTATTTTCTCCATTATGAATTGTAGAACCAAAAGATGGTTTTCCATTTCCAACTGTTAAAGTGAAGAAAGTTGTCATAGTAGTAGCTTGTGTGCAAGGAGAACAACATCAATCAAACTATCTAAAACATGATAATAATCTTCATAATCAAAATTATATATTTTAGCCACATGGGAGTTGACTTCTATGTTGCCTACTTCATGACTTTGAAAATATTCTTATCTAAAGACTATAAAGTTAGAACCCTCAACCTTTGCAAGATAAAAGGCCTACTCCCTTTGATCACTCAAAATAACTATTCATGGATTCTTTGTTTATTTTTGTAACTTAATTTTATTCAACCCATCCAGAAATAATAAATCATCCTCTATCCCGATGGCTTCTTGCTTTGTAAATTCAAGATCACGTACCTTGCTTTGCTTCAAATAAAATTATACCTCTTCGTGTCATTTTGCGAAAAAGATAAATTATTGGTTCTCTTCGCTAGGTTTATTAACATGTGGGATTCCTTTCAAAGATTGGTTAGAATGATCTATGAAGTTGCTCATCTTTTTCTTTTTTTATCCTAAAAAGTTGGCCTAAAAGAGCACCCACATGAACTGAAATTTTAAATCTAGCGAGGAATTTATCTTTCAATGTATCCCAATTCATGATGGATTCATCTTCCAAATATTGGAACCAAGTTTTAGTGGTCCCTTTAAGGGATTCAACAAACAGGTGAAAAATATGTCTTCTTCAAAAACTCCATAAATCCCACAAGCAATATTGAAGGCTCAAATGTAACTGTCTATGTCGTGTGTACTTTCTCCAATAAACTTTTGAAAATATGTTCTTTATCTTGTAAGAAAGGTTGTATACTTAAGCAAATCCAAAGGCTCAAAATGATTTCTCCATGGTTGGGATACAATTAAGGCCATGATAGTTCAATTGAAATTCTTCTCCAATTTTTTTTTTCTACAAGCTCAAAAATATAGATTCTCCAACCTCCTCCTTGAGGAGTCACCTTTATATTTTTGAGTGAACAAAGCACCAACACTTTTTCCCAGTAGAATCACCAAACATTTTTTAGTGAACAGAATTGTATTTTCAAAATGATCATAAATTTGACTTAGTTTAGCCTATGTGTAAAGACAAACTGCAAATAATATTTGGAGAAATCACTATTGAGTTAGTGATTTTCCCTTGAAGTTTATAGGTATGTCACTACCCTATATGATGTAATCTAATCTTTGGGGTACGCTTTTAACCTAAAATAAAGAAAAGTAAAACTAGCATCCGCCCATAGCCATGATACCTTGATGTGATTATGAATTCAAAATAAAAGGGAAACATACATAAATGCCACAAAGATCATCAAATTAGTGTCCACGAATGATAAATAAGAGAAATATTTGTACCATCCTAAAAAGTTAGCACCCATAATTAGATGCTTTATTAGGCCCCAAATTAGTGATTTCAAGATATGGTGTACATTACGCTTGATCCTAGCAACCCGATTCTTATTTTCCCGCATATTTTCCACCATCCCAACACCCGATTCAAATTTTAGCTCAAAACCCTAGGAACATAATGGCTAGGGTGTTATGTTCCTACTTGTTTTTGCCTACTTTTGGCTTGAGGCCCTATTTCAAGATTTTAGTGGGAAATTAGATCCCATGGTCAGCCCAACTTATTTTTGAAGCCCAAAATAATGGATAGAGTATATAAAAACCCTATCTCTCCTTATTTTGACATACATTCATTATCCAATATTATGCAATCACATCCATTATCAAGTGCAATCAATTTTTCAAGAGCAATCAGGCATTCAAGTGTTTAGATTCAAGACTTGAAGGCAAACATCCAAGATCTAGTTTCTTCAATAATTTAATTCAATTCAAAGGCAATCTTCTCCAATTGAAGTTGTATCATAATAAAAAGTAAGCACTTAATTTGTGCTCATTTTGGGACCATTTTGAGCCTACATTAGCGTTTTTCTTATGGTAGGATCTCATATTGTACCTAAATGCATACTTAATTTAGTTATAGGTCCTCATCCTCCTTCAATCTTGCTTGAAATTGAGTTTAGCTCTAATTTCTATGCATATTTTCCCATTTTACCTCCATTTGTGTGATTCATCTTCCACATAGGTCCTTTACATCCTTCAATATTTACCCTAATTTCCTGACAAACTGAGATTTTCAAACCTCCTTAGCACATAAACCTATGTCCCGGGCAAAATTTGCCTGGACAAGGTTGACTCAAGTTGGCCTTGTCCTAGACTAGGGAGACACAAGTCGACCTTTTCCTAGGGCTTTATAATTTAGTGTTTTTTGGGCCTGATGCGGGAATATTTCTCCTAGGCACTTAATTGAGGTCAATTTGTGAAATCTGAGCCCCAAAATGTGTATAAAAGGAGAGATCTTCCTCTCATTTTCATATCGTGAACATCACACACACACACATGTGAGCTATTATTGTGCATTCAAGAGATTCAAGTGAAAGCAAGCATCCATTAAAGGTAACCATTATCAAGCATACAAGAAATTTCATTTCATAGATCTAGCTATTTTCCCTATTGAAGTCCAAACAAAGGAGTTTGACATCAAGGAAGGAGATCTACATTCATCCATCAAGTCTTCCCCTTTGTTCTCTTCTTCAATTCAAAAATTAGGCAAATTACAACATCTACTACATGAGGTTTTGTCTTACTTGATTTCATTTTTGGTTTTTGTGTTGAGTCAAAGCTATTGCATCAACATTCTTGATCACATATTTAGAGACAATTGTATCTACATGGTATGATATATTCCAGTGTTTAGATCTAATTTCTGCTACATGTTATCATTCTTTCAATTACATTTATTTCAATTCAAGGTTGATTCCTATACAGGGGTTTGACTAAGGAAAACCCCTCCCCCCAACCTTCTTTCCCTTCTTTTCTGTGTGCAGGAACAAATTCTCAGAGTTTTGGATCTAGATTTCATGATTTTCAAAACCAATGGCAGATCCTTCACATATTTCATTAGATTATGAGCCTCCAAGACTAGGTTGAATTTCTTGGATAAGGTCAAATTTGTTTGACATAGTCCTTTGGATCCATAAATTTCATAGGCGGAAGTTGCAGGTGTCAGATTGCCATATCCATAACCATTTTTTATTATGATAGTTCTATGACAGTCAACTCCAGATCTAAAATTTCATCACCCTTCTCCTCATTTCAAGATAAGTTCATTCTCCTTATTGCTTAGTCATTTATCATATTTACATATCATTGTCATCTTTATCATAAGGAATTACCAAAATCCCCCACATTTGTGTGAATCATGAATTTGCACCCTTACTTTATTAGTTGTGCTAATCAAAATCACCTTGTTGGGAGTTTGGTACTCCAATGTATATGAAACTTGGTGGTTTACCATTGATCATAATTTTCCACATCATAGAAGCAATATTCTCTCTCATTATGACCAAGTAGAGGAGTTCTCAATCAAGCAAGAATATACATCCACATTCATCTCTCCTTCATTGCAAGTGATTATCAAGCATATCTACATTGAAGATCTAAGAATGACAATCATAGAGGCATACATTTTTTAGGGCATCCTTGATTTTATTATACATACCAAGGTAAACTCCTTATATTTAAAGCACGTTCAAACATCTTCATGAGTATGAGTGATTTCTACATCCCTCCATGAGGGTTTATGCAAGGTGAATCAAACATTTACCATTTTACATACTTTCCTTTAAGTAATTTCCTTTCATTTTTAAGGTTGATTCCTAAATAAGGGTTATACCAAGGAAAACTAATATTACCCAACCTTTTCCCTAGTTTTATATGTGCAAGAATATATTATGAAGCTGTCAAATCTTTTCCAGGCAGATTGGGAATAGTTAGAGAGTCTTTAGAAGTTTCAAAAAAAGTGTCAGGAATAGAATGCCTGAGCCATTATGTTCCCAAGTACAAAATTCATGAGTCATTTTGTACCTTGAAATTTCATTTAATATAAAATCGTAGGTCATTTTTTTGTTTCTGAAAAATAGTTATCAGTGTCTTATTTCTAGTTTTATCTCTATTTGTCTATTTTGCCTCCTACATTGCATCTTTCCTCTTTCCATTGTCAATTTACACATCTTTAGTGAAGGATCATTGACCCATTCAGTGATTAGGTCCTTCTTGAGCCTGTTGGGACATCTTCCTTCCAAGTATGCAATTTTGAAAAGGAGGGGTGAGCTAACCCTTTGCATTGCTCCCCTTTTCACTACGTACATTTTTGGCAAACCTGAAGCATAACATTTCCATTCTAATTTTGGTGTTAGATTCCTTTATTCTTTAGATCTTCATGCTTGAGTTGATGGTTAGATGTTCTCTTTATTAAATGCATAATTGTGCTTAATTGATTTGCATATCTCTTTCAAAGTCCATATTTACATTATATCTATCTATTTTTCATCTTCTTATGCATGATTGTTATTACACTAAGTCCTACCTATATCATTCTAGTTAGGAGAAGTATTAGACTTATGGGTTCCTTTGATCACGAGCCCTCTATGTTTCCTAGGAATCTTGATGAGACAAACATGTCTAGTAATGAAATTCCTCCTATTGTAGAGAACAACTCTTCCCACTCTCCTCATGATGAAGAAGAGACCTTAAGAGTTACTCCTATACAAGTGTAAAAGCTTTCCCGTGACTTTGAAATATTTGAGCAATTGTTAGGAAAATATAACTCCAATCTCGAAGTCATCTCTATAGTATAGGGTTTGAAGAAGTACAATGATGAACTTGGTGTTAATATCTTTCATAGTATATCTCATCTCGTTGATAACAATATCAAGCCTATTAGAGATTATGTCCAAGAACTAGGTTTCACTCCACCAACCACTAGTGTTGAGACCTCCATTTCTATTCCTACCTCAATACCTAGTGTGTCCACTTATGATCCACCTCTCATGACTACTAATGACATTAATTTTGCCATTAGTACACTTAGTGAAAAACATTGACAGAGATCATTGGTACAAGCATTACCGACGGACAACATGCATTACCGAAAAAAAATGAGCATACCCGACAAAACAAAAAGGTCATGAAAAATGCTAAGTATGGAATTAACCAACAAACACTGACAAGTGTTGCACCGACAAAGTGAATAGGACATCACCGATGGGTCAATAACATAACATTGAGATCATCACCGATGACACAGTTTTGAGAACAAAACCGATGGAATAGAAAAGGCATACCCGATGACCAGTTCAAGGAAGGAACACCGACGACAAAGAAAACCGACTGTCAGAACCAACAATCAGTTAGAGAACCCACAAATAGTGGATCTGAGTTTTACACGTTAGATAAAGTAATGTAATTCTATTTATAGAGTTTTAATTTGTTTTAAATCATAACTTGAGGGTCAAGCAAGATTTATGTAAATGTTTTAAAGCATCCTAATGGATCTAAAACATATCTAACTAAAGATCAAGGTCAAGTTGTAAACCTTGGATCTAGAGTTAACTTGCGAAGCGTGAATCAAGAATTGAGCCAAAATCAATTGTGAGTTATGAATTCATTATTGTTGATAGCCACGATGAGCATCTAAGGAGAAGAAGGCAGAATTCATGCAAAGTTTAGAAACAGATCATATCAGTTGTCAAGAACACACAGAGGCTACCGATGAGAAGACAAAGGTATTATTCAATCATGGAAGGATGATTACTCATACATAGGAAGCTTTATTGGATATGTTATCAGCAATTAGAGATTGCATACATCATCAAATCAAAGACTTATGTAGTTGCATTCTAACAAGTGCATCATGTCTAAAATCCTTTTGTAGAAGGTGGACTTGACCGTTCTTTACAAATCTCTTAACAGAGTGCACACTTAACAGTGTTGCTAAAGCTTCAAATGAAGTAGATCTTAACAGGTCTCCACTGTAATACTCCTAACAGGGTAGGTCATCAGAAGTGACCAAT
>MU227979.1:3330518-3350341 GCA_018584345.1 Thuja plicata | reverse complement strand
GAGAGAGAGAGGGGGGACAAGGTTCATTTATGAATTTGGAGACTCATAAATGAATATGTAAGAGCCATTAATGCCTAAGGCATTAATAAGGCATGGGAGAGACATAGGCTTAAGGTCTTCATATTAACGAAGGCATTAATAAAGGCTTTAAAGAGGCAAGGGAGGATGTAAGAGAGTGGCTTGAGAAAATAGACTTTAAGAAAGTCCAGCTTGAGAAAGTGGACTTTCTCAAGTGGGTTGAGTTGTTAAGCATTTCTTAATGGAATGTGACAACATTAGGAGGTGGGTTAGAGTAGAATTTAGGATTAGGATTAGATTAGCATGGGTGAATGGGTTGAGAAGGGTTAGAACCCAGGGTAGAAGTGGTTGAGATAGGTTAGGTTGGGGTTTGAGGGAATATTAATAAATGAAATAAAATTATTTAATTCATTTAGAAATATGGGAATTAATTATTTAAATAATTTAATTTCTTTTTAATAATTAGGGGACTATAGCCATTTTAATTAAATTAAATAGGCTAGGAGAAATAGGTTATTTGCAAGTGGGTATTTGATTTTGGGATTTATTTAATTTCTTTATAATTAAATACTATAGCCATATTTGATTTTGGTTTGATTTGATTGATCGAAATTGATTTGAATTACATGGCTATAATAGTTAATATAAATCAGTGATAAAAATCACCTAGGACATTAAATTGATTATGCCAAGCAGTAACATGGTCGTTTGGACATAATCGAGGGTATGATCACACTTAGGGTAAATAGGGTCCATAGTTGCGACAGACCAAATTCAAGTGGTTACAGCTAGTAGAGCTAAAAATAGACTTAACTAGTAGTTATCATTGTTTTCATCGACAAGATAAAGCTAGAGATAAGTAAAGAATTTAAAGTTGTTTTATGCAGTTGGAAATAATATTTCTACGAGATAAAACATGAGTTAAGATTTAAATCAAGATTGGCTAAGATTGTGGATCACACCAAGAACAAGAAAATCAAGAAGAGAGAAACAGTGATATCATGTCTATAAAGAGACAATTTAATTCATTATGAATTAAGGGGAGTGAATAAAAATGAGGATGCTGAAGAGAAACTGATGAAGAACAACTTCATATAGTCTTGATCAATCAAGCCGAGGAAAGAGCTAAAGGTTTCTGCGGACACTGAGCAACAGAGCATAGCATCACCAAGCATATATAAAAGTGGAGCAAAGGTATTGAAAAGATATATTGATCAAAATGGTTTAATGGGCTTACAATAGATCTAAAAATCTACAACTAGTTGTATATATGAACAGATCATTTACTGTTTCAGTTTAACCATTGATTTAGAAAGTCTCTTAAACGAGCATGATTTAAAGATCCTTTCTATATTGAAATACATCCCAAGGACTATCAAAAATTTTGATCATGAATATAGCATTAGATGCCAGATACCATTTAAAAAACCAGGGTTTGGTCATAGAAGGTAGCATAGAGATACCCAATATCAAGTGACAAACTAATATTTTAAATCCTCTAACAAGGTCACACCTAACAGTGTGTTTGTAACCTTTAACAAGGTTGAATCTTCATTGAGCTCACTTTAGAGGAGTGAAAATTTTGGGTTACCGGTCCCAAGTGGTTTTTCCCTTAACATGGTTTCCACGTTAAAAATCCATGTGTCAATGTGTTTATAAGTCATTAATTTAGTGTTTTGCATTACACATAACTAATATGTATTAATCAGTATACACTAAGCTATTTACTATTTTTGGTAAATTAAAAGACTGCTATTCGGTAAACATTAAGAATAAGGTTTAACAAAGCACTCCAAGTAGTAGTTATTTGATAAGTATATTTGAAGACATACATCTTGTAGGACTTAAGATAACTAGAGGCTTAATATTGTGGTACTAAGTTTTTTGGGTTGATTTATTGAAATATTTTTGAAGCCATTGATTCACCCCCTCTCAGTTGTTACTACAAATTGGTATCAGAGCTTGTGTGCTTAGAAAGGGAGTTTAATAGCTCAAGAAAAAGATCACAAGATGAACAAATGAGATGTGCCCAAGATGAATAAAGACAACTTTGCATCATGAAAAAGTAGAATAAGACTCCACCTATCAGGTATTGGTAATGATGTTTCTCAACACATTGATACTGAATATGTGTTGCCTACAGGACCTCATACTCTTGATAAATTAAGAGAAAAACATGAGCATAATTGCATTATGATAGAACTTGCCTCATCACTCTCTGATACTGAGTTTGAAGATGTCAAAACCTGCACCTTTGCAAAGAAAATGTGGGATAAGTTTAAGCTGGTACATGGAGGAGATGCTAATGTACTAAGAGCCAAGGAAGAAAGCCTAAGAGGGAGATTTGATGACCTAAGGATCAAAGAAGGAGAAAATATCACTCAGTATAGCTACAGAATTAAAGAGGTAGTCAATGCTATTTGAGGAGTTGGAGGTGTACTTGAAGTGGAGACAGTGGTAAGTAAAATCTTAAGAACCTTACTGCCTGTTTATGCTATTAGAGTTTTTGCTATTCAAGAAATGAGAGCAGTTGCAAACAATATAGTTACTCTAGATAGTCTGATTGGTAGACTGATTTCATTTGAGATGAATAACTTTGATAAGAGTGTCTTACCATCTCTAGAATCTGCATTCAAATCTTCTTTAAGAATAAGTAATTCAAGTCATAGACACACTATTAGGAATGATAGTGACAGTGATAATGAGGATCAAGGACTTGATGAAATTGAAGCACTAATGGCAAGAATATTGCAGAGAGGCAAAGGTAGATACAAAGGTAAATTACCACTTGTATGTTTTAATTCTAAATAGGCTGGACACTTTGATGCAAGATGTCCAAACAAAAGAAAATATGATAGAACATATGAACAGAAGTTTGATCGAGGTGATAACAGAGATTCTCGAAGCAACTGACAGTCTAAAAGAAGAGATACCCGAGACTACAAGGACAAAGGAAAGAAAGCTTGTTACCTAGCTGAGAACAAAGCTGATGATACTGACACCGAATCTGAAGAAGACATTGAGATGGTATTTGTAGCCATGAAGGATGACTCAAACGAAGAAGAGGAAAGGTATGTAGAAACTGAAATCATATCTAAGGTTAGTAAGAATGATGTTTGGATCATAGATAGTGGTTGCACTCACTACATGACCGGTGATAAGAAACAGTTTGAAACTTTTGAATACTATAATGGTGGTTTAGTAAGAATGGGTAATGACACACCTTGTCCAGTTAAAGGTAAAGGAACCATAATGTTGAATAACCTGATCAAATGTGAAAATGCTTATAGGGTAAAAGGAGTGAATTATAATCTGTTAAGTGTTTCATAGCTGAACAATACAGGTCACCAAGTAGCATTTGAGAATAAGAATGCAAGTCAGGAAGGTTGATCGAAACTAGTGAGGAGACAAAAGGTAACCTTTTCTATCTTGATGACATTAACACCACTTGTTTAATGAATAGAAATAAAGAAATATGGTTGTGGCACAAAAGATTGTGTCATGTGAATTTTGACAACATGATAAAAATAAGCAATAGAAAGAATGTCAGAGGCTTACCGAGCATGCCAAAGCCTGAGCATATCATGTGCAAGAACTGTTAAAAAGATAAGATGACAAAGTCTAGTTTCAAGAGTAAAGACCACACATCTAATGCAATTCTAGAATTAGTCCATATTGATTTATGTGGACCCATGAGGACAAAGAGTTACTATGGAGATAGGTATTTCATTCTCTTTGTTGATGATTATTCTAGAATGATGACAATTATGTTCTTAAAAGATAAATCAGAAGAATTCAAGATGTTTAAATGGTATAAGGCTATGGTAGAAAAACAAAGTGATAAGAAATTGAAATGCTTAAGGTCAGATAGAGGAGGGGAATTTATTCCAGATGAATTCACTAATTTTTGTAATGAGCATGGAATTAAAAGACAAGTTTCTTCACCAAGAACACCACAACAAAATAGAATTCATAAGAGGAGAAAAAGATCAATTGTTGACTGTGCAAGAACATTGATGATTGAGAAAAGAGTCACTCAAACTTTCTGGAGGGAAGCTGTCAGTATTGTTGTCTACACATTGAATAAAGTACAATTAAAGAAAGACACAAAGAAGACACCCTATGAGATTTGGTATGGTTACACACCCAATGTAAGTTACTTCAAAATCTTTGGTAGTCAATGTTATATTTTTAAGGATGATAGAAATGGAAATCTTGACTCCAAAAGTGATGAAGGTATCTTTCTAGGGAATTCCACCAAAAGAAAGGCTTATAAATGTTTTAACAAGTCATCTAACAAGATCATTGAAAGTGCAAATGTAAAGATAGATGAATTTGATGAAAAGAATGATAAGGAAAGTAGAAAAGAACCAAAGGACTACAAGAGGTTTGCTTATATTGAAGAACCTGACACTCTACCTGAGCAATAGTGTGTCTCTCTCGAGTAACAGAACATTGCACCCGAGCATCAGGCTACAATTACTGAAATCAAGATAATACTCAAGATGATAAACCAAGAGATGGAGATCAGAATGAAGGTCAAGAAGATGAGCAGAATGATAGACAAATTTTTGAACTAAAAATTTTCAAGTATGTCAGAAGACATCATCCACATAATCAAATCATAGGAGACAAGAAGGCTGGAATGAGAACAAGAAGTAAGTCACTAAACACCAGATGTTTACTTTGTGATTTTGAGCCTAAATCTGTTAGTACTGCACTTGAAAATGAGGAATGGGTCAATACTATGAATGAAGAAATAGAACAGATTGAGAAGAATAGTACATGGACACTAGTACCAAGACCAAATGACAAGAATGTCATCGGTACCAAATGGATATTCAAAAACAAGCTGAATGAGAATGGAGAAGTCACAAGAAATAAAGCAAGGTTAGTATGCAAGGGGTATGCATAAGAAGAAGGTATTGATTATGGAGAAACCTTTGCACTTGTTGCTAGACTAGGAGTTATAATCTTACTTGCTTATGCTGCATTAAAAGGATTCAAGGTATACTAGATGGATGTCAAATCTGCATTCCTAAATGGAATACTAGAAGAAGAGGTATAAATTGAAAAACCAGAAGAGTTTGTTGATCCAGACAAGAGGAACATGGTATGTAGACTACATAAAGCCTTGTATGGATTGAAACAAGAACTAAGAGCCTGGTATGAAAGACTTCACTCCTATCTCATTAGCATTAAATTTGTAAGAACAAGTGAAAATAACAATCTATACTTATAAGAAGATACCGATGGTAATATTCTGATTACTGAATTTTTTTTTGATGATATCATTTTTGGGGGAAATGAAATGTTATGCAAATACGCTGCTAATGAAATGAGAAAACAATTGGAAATGTCTATGTTTGGGGAGATCAAATTCTTTCTTGGTCTACATATTCTTCAACAAGATGCATGCATCTATATCACTCAGTCCAAATACATCAAGAAAGTGCTAAAGATATTCAAAATGGAAGATTCCAAATGAGTTGGAACACCTATGGCTATTGGATGTAAGCTGACAAAAGAAGACAAATCAAATGAGGTAAATCAGACCTTGTATAGATCAATGATTGGAAAACTAATTTATGTTGTTCACACTAGACCAGATATAGCCCATGCAGTTGGAATAGTTGCAAGATTCTCTGTTGATCCTAAAGAATCACATATGACTGCTATCAAGAGAATTCTGAGATATCTGAAGAACACTGAGGACTATGGATTATGGTATAAAAGAGAAGGAAAATTTAAGCTACAATTCTATACAGATGCTGATTGGGCTGTAAACATTGATGACTGAAAGAGCACAACTGGAGGAGCATTCTTCATGGGTGACAAACTTGTCACATGGATCGGTAAGAAGCAAGGATGCATTTCTCAGTCTACTACAGAAGCAGAGTATGTGGATATTGCTGGAAATTGCTCCAATATTGCATGGATCGAACAGTTGCTATAAGGTATGAGTATGAAGATTCTTGAACCAATAATTATATATTGTGATAATACCAGTGCACTTAACATTTCTAAGAATCCAGTCATGCATGCTAAGACTAAGCCTATTGCTATCAAGTATCACTATTTAAGAGAACAAGTGCAAGCAAAAGAGGTGATATTGGAATATGTTCAATCAAAGGAACAATTAGTTGATATATTCACCAAGCCATTACCGAAAGATACATTTGAGTACTTGGGACAAAGACTAGGGGTACAACCCTTGTCTATTAGTCAGTAAGATGATTAGGAGGCTGCATCAGCCTACACAAAATCAGAAGATCATTCATGTTGATGCAAGCACCAAGATGAACAACAATAGATACATTTGTACACAACAAGGTAAAAATCTGCACTAAACACCAGAGATAATGTATTGCTGATGGAAAGGGAAATTCAAGGAGTATATTATAAAACTGAATGGAAGATGATATAAAATAATGATTTGGCATTATTGTCAAAGGGAGAGATTATCTCATTTTTAGGAATCATAAGGGAGAGAGATTCATTATCATAAAGGAGAGATTATCTCATTGATCAGAAAAGATTATATCATTATCCATAAAGAGAAGTTCCTAAGAATCAAAAGGAAAAGTTAATCTTTATCGATAGGGAGAGATTAAATATGAAATATCCATCTAAGGGAGAGAAGTAACTAAGAACTAAGGGAGAGATTTCTGTCAAAGGAAAAATAGATTATCAAGGAGAGGAAAAGTCAAGGCAGTGCGCATATCAGAACAGAGATAGAAGATACTTCATCTATACAGTGAAGGGATTGAAGATTGAAGAAATCCACTATGTAAGAAACAAATCTAAACTATACAAACTCACCAAGAGCTAAACATTTGTAATAGTTACAATAGGAAAGATTGATGAAATTGTTATATTTCATATTGTATTAGTAATAATATAGTATGATAATGTAGTGTGTTTCCATCAATGCCAAAGGGAGAGATTGATGACATGTAATTTATTGAATGTTTGAAGAAGTTAAGTTGATCACCGAAATACAGAAAGATAATGCAAACCATTAAATTAGTTAATAGATTGTATTGTCATTGATATCAACTTGATATAATCTAATTAGTTATAATCAAAGTGTCAAAGACTTTAGAGAATCAGAGAGAAAAATATTATGCTTTTAGTAATGCATAAAAGACAAGCATTCACTAAGTGACTTCAAACACCGACAGCTAGTGGAACCTGAAGGACAGAGATAACCAAAATTTAAGTCACAGTGATGCCCAAACAAAGAACCGATGAGCATTACCGAAGAGCAGAATCACAAGCATTACTGATGGACAAAAATTACAGTGTTAACCGACGAGCATAAATTTGCAGTGAATCCCGAAGGACAGATAACCCCGACGGAGAAGCCTGAGGAGAACTGAAGTATTGACCGAAGCTATCAAAGAGTTAAAACACTGAAGTTAACTGGAGTTCAGAAATGACAAAATATCTAACTGGTAGAGCTAAAAATAGACTTAAGTGGTAGTTATCATTGTTTTCATCGACAAGATAAAGCCAAAGATAAGTAAAGGATTTAAAGCTGTTTTATCTAGTTGGCAAGAAGATTTCTATAAGATAAAACAAGAGTTAAGCTTTAAATCAAGATTGGATAAGATTGCGGATCACACCAAGAACATGAAAATCAAGAAGAGAGAAATGATGATATCATGTCTATAAAGAGACAACTTAATTCATTATGAATTAAGGGGAGTGAATAAAAAGGAGGATGCTGGAGATAAACTGATGAAGAACAACTTCATATAGTCCTGATCAATCAAGCTGAGGAAAGAGCTAAAGGTTTCTACAGATACCAAGAAATAAAGCATATCATCACCGAGTAGAAACAAAAGTGGAGCAAAGGTATTGAAAAGACATATTAATCAGAATGGTTTAATGGGCTTACAATAGATCTAAAAATCTGCAAGTATACATTGTATATGTGAATGAATCATTTACTATTTCAGTTTAACCATTGATTCAGAAAGTCTCTTAACCGAGAAGGATTTAAAGATCCTTTCTATATTGAGATACATCCCAAGGAGTATCAAAAAGTTTGATCATGAAGATAACATGAGATGCAAGATACCATTTGACAAACCAGGGTTTGGTCATAGAAGGTAGCATAGAGATTCCCAATATCAAGTGACAAACTAATCTTTTAAATCCTCTAACAATGTCACACCTAACAATGTCTTTGTAACCTTTAACAGGGTTGGCTCTTCACCAAGATCACTTTAGAAGAGTGAAAATTTTGGGTTACCGGTCCCAAGTGATTTTTCCCTTAACAGGGTTTCCACATTAAAAATCCATGTGTCAATGTGTTTATGAGTCATTACTTTAGTGTTTTTCATTACACATAACTAATCTGGATTGATCGGTATACACTAAGCCATTGACTATTTTTTGGTAAATTGAAAGACTGCTTTAGGTAAACATTAAGAATAAGGTTTAAGAGAGCACTCCGAGCAATAGTTATTTGATAAGTATATTTGAAGGCATACACCTTGAAGGACTGAAGATAACTAGAGGCTTAATATTGTGGTACTAATTTTTTTGGGTTGATTTATTGGAATATTTTTGAGGCCACTGATTCACTCCCCCTCTTAGTTATTACTAATAAATCTATCATAAACCATCACAAGTGTTGTCATAGAATCTTATTAAAATTGTCATAATTTTCATAGATGCTATTAAAATTATTAACAAGTGTCCAAACACCTCAAAATAGAGGATTCCAAGAGGGTACTCCCACCTATTTGGACGTTTCCTAAATGACAAACGATAAAAGTAACTTTGCCTTTACATGATCTCTTTCACCACTGTTGGTTAAATGGTTTAACCTCTTATGAGTAAATTACAAAAGATATTATGAAAATAATAAACTAAGGATTTACAAGGTGGATGAAACCTAAATCCTAACAAATAAGCTATGTAAAGATGTGAATTTAATGCAAGATCTAGGACTGGTGATGTAAAACTAACAATACTTAACATGCACATGAAGTTTCATATTTAGTATGTAGACATAAAGTAATGGTCTAGAAATGAGAAATAGAGAGTGAAATGTAACTAAAATCCGAACCTAAAAATGGAGGACACTGGCAATTGTGGGCTCCCTTGTCTAGGAGTGTCAAATACAGACAAAAGATATGCTTTGTAGTTTGTTTTTTGATTCTCTCCATAATTTTTGTCAAAGAAGTGTAGGAAACTAATAGAAAAGGTCATCACTATCCCTGCCTTTTTGTCTCTAAAAAGGGTGGTTATGTATATCTTTTTACCCTCTTCTTGAATCTATATTTTTTGTATCTATATATTATAACCTCCACATGCAAAAGAGACAAAATTTTGTTGGGTTGATAAGGGTTTCCATAAGTAAAAACTTGGGTCATAATTAACCCTTGAATTGAAATTGATAAATTGAAAAGAAAGCTTTAAAGTACAATTTTGAATGTTGTACCTCAAGCTTGTTGCAATTGATAATGATTAATGATGAATTTCTCTTTGAATGTGATCATGAGTGTTGATACAATAACTTAACATGACAACACATAAAGGGGATCAATCATGAAAAAATTCTTGCATGAAGATTATTGTAACTTGTTGCTCCATAATTCTTAGATTCAAAGAATTCTTGAAGGATATGATGGGATGAAATGTCACCTTAATATGAGTGGGTACTTGTGGTAGTGAATTATGGATGATCGATTATGTATAATTGATGGATAAATTGATGTCAAAGGGAATTGAAAGAATACTCTTATATAGGGTTCTCAAGGTATTTTGTAAATAAAGTTGACTCCAATGCTCATAATTATACATTGGGATCGAGGACCAAATAGAAAAACCAGACACTAACATACCAAAAAATAGGCCCATATTGAAGGGACAAGGACAAAAAAATATCATTTCCTAGGACAATGGTGTCCCAAGAGCCATTGTCCTCCCAAAATAGGGTGAATAAAGCATGATCTAGGTGCAATTAGTCCAAGGATGGAGGTTTAGATCACCACATGAATCTATGCCATTATTTTTTTAGTATAATATACGAAAATAAGCTTAGATAAGAGATAGGAGAAAACATACTAAGACGAGGACACAAAACAAAGTGTAAAATTGTACAAGGTTACAATTAACAACACTACAAGTCTTTAAAATTTTCAGTTTCACTAATTGGAGATGGTTATCATGATGAGATTGGAGATGTTGACATCTTAGAGTCATTGAGGACTCATGGAGTCTTTGGGTGAGGTGTTGTATATGATTTTTCATTTAACATGTTATCCTTTTTTGATATCATGGTTTCTATTATGTTATCTAGTATACTCTTGTTTATGCACATTAAATTTTTGGCATGATATGTATGAGGTACCAATTAAGCACATGAAGACAATAGACAATGCTAGTGTCAATGATACTTTCAGAAGAAATCAAAGATGAAGAAAATGTAGATGGATACCTGAGAAAAAAGAAAACCTAACTTGAAAGTTGCAATTTCAACCTATCTATTTCTAAAAGTGACTTATGTCACTTATTGTAACTAAAAGTTAGATTTTAGGTTCTATTTTGAATAAGTTAGGTAAATTCTATCTTGTTTTCTAAAGGGTAGTTATTAAAAGTGATCACTTAGGTAGTTATATTAAGTAGTTACGCTAAATGTTTACCCAAGTGGTTATTCTAGGTGGTTACAAGTTGGTTATCAGGGTGAGCCATTAAATTCAAACTCATTTATAATGTAAAGGGAACTTTTTACAAAGGGGAAACTATGGAGAAATTCCCAAAGAAGCTTTTGGCTTTACACTATGTACAAAAGTGTTTTTGATCTTGTATATTTTCAAAAATATAATGAAAAACACATTTAGTCGTATGCCTCAAATGTATTCATGAGTTATTATTACTAATTTTTTGTTTGTTAAGTTAGTAATCTCTTTATGTATTGGTGGAATCCAATGGTCTTTCTAATCTATGTAATTGATTTGACAAAATGCATTCATTTCTTGGTATCTTGGTGTGAATGTGTTGGAATAGCCTATCTTTTCATATGTCAAGGTTCATTATCCTTATTTTGTCATCCTTGCATTATGCGCTTAAACCCCCTTTGTAATCATTATGCATTGTGAATCTCAAATGGTATTTGTATGTCTACAATTGGGGGTTTTGTTATTCATTTCTTTTAGTTTTGTTTTGTCTCCTTTTTGTACTTTCAAATGAAAATACACAAAAGAATCCAAAAAACCTTATCATACAAGGGAGTTTCCCCTCTTAAATGCAGAGGAATATTGTGATATTATTGCAATCTCTCCAACTGTTGGCACACTTGTCACTATTCCACAAGAAAACAAGGTTAGTTTTGAAGAAGCACTCGTAGTGACAAATCTATTTACCAACACTTTGCAAGAGCCAAAAGAGGAAAAAAATAGTGACAAATGTAAGGTGTTGTTGGTAAGTAGGTAATATTTTGTATATGGTTTGGACAAAAAAGAAGAATGTTGCAAGGATGTGAACGATGTTGATTTCCATGTAGGACAACCAATAGGAGGAGATAGAAATGTTGGGGCAACAAAAAATGTTATTCCTAGAGAAGAAATAGAAATATAAGAAATTTTACACCCACAATGTTGGGATGAGTATGTATTGTGGAGGTAACACAAAAAATGGAAGATGATCTATTATATATAATTGCAACTATTGAGGAATAGTGGCTTGTATTGACGGGAAGTGGGACACACTTTGCAGCAGAGGATGAAGAGAAAGTACTTGGGAGGAATTTCTACAAGGTGTATGCTAGAAGTTGATGATAGGTTGAAAGGGTAGTCCTTTTACCCAACTTCCTTTGCAAGATACAATTGCAACCACTTCACTTGGAGAGATTGATGTAGGGTCATCAAACCCTTTTCTTTTCTTTTCTTTTCTCTATTAAGTCTATTTTGTTACGAGTTTGGTTTGTTAAGACAAAATTTTGGTTTGTAGGAATTGGCCAACAGTTACAGAATTTGTTGTTCGATGGAAGGCAATTATAGAAGTGGCTATTTGATGGAATCCATGAGAACCATTTTGACAAGGAAAGAGGGAAACTGAAAGGAAAAAAAAGGAGATACTGTCTTGATGAATGAGAGAAGACATACATACATGAAGAAATCGAGTGCTCCCATTTAGGCTGAAAGAGTATGAAATTTGGCTTGGGAACAAAAAACCATCGCAAGAGAGAAAGGGACAACAAGATGATTTGGTATGGGTTTGAAAAACATTGTCATTGACATTGGATTTATCTTTCTTTGGAGTGACAGTTTGGGAGGAAGGAACATTAAATTAGAAGAAGTTTGGTAGCCTACCATTGATGAACAAGATGGATATTGAAATTTGTAATTTCTTTCCTTTGTAGTGGAAAATAAATTGCGTCGTTACATGTGTTGATTGCTTGGAAGGATAAATATTGAATAAAATATTTACTACTGTGATTATTCATTTATTTTGCCTTGTGTCAAATCATTATTTTACTCTAAATATGTATCTCATTTTTGTATTTGTTGTCATTGAATTCATTTTTGCATTTGTATTTAACCTCTCGTCACCTTGCGGGTAGAATAAGCTTGTGGCCCAGGGATTCATTCATGCCTCTTTCATATCATTTATGATTGTGTGAATTTCTACGAACATAGATCTCCTGAGCTCCTGAACACTGTTTATTCACAGAGGGAACACGACACATAGTACAAAAAGTGCATGCAACACATAGAGTGACTTGCGACAAGTTATCAGAGGTCACACAACACACATCACCAACAGGTTATCTTGCGATAGGTTATCACAGGTCATGGGTTCCATGCTAGCAAAGGCAGGTCGGGCCCAGACAGGGTTAGGGGCTTTTATAGGGCGGGCCCATGCATAAGCAACATGGGGTTTCTAGATAAAGGTAGGTCATGGGTTTCTATAGCAGGAAAGAGACAACCAAGGCCCAATCCATAGAGGGAAGGAAACAAGGAGGGCTTCTAGAGCAGAGGGACCCAGTTTGTCAAACATAAGAAGATTCGAGGTGTGCTAGTTTCTTTTTATATATTTTTTTGAAGTTGTCTTTTTTCTTTTTGTCTCTTTTGATCCTTCTGTCAATGGAAAAATAAACAATAGAAAAACAAATAATTTTATTGGTAAAAATAGTCAAGGAATTTTGGTGCACTTTGAAACTAATCATTTGGGACAAGTAAAAATTGCCTCACTTGGCAAGACAGGAAAATATATTTGGATAAACGTTAAACAGTTTAAAGGCATTTTAAAATGTAGACTTGCCTGTATGAAATGGTCACATGAAATGAAAAAACATGGTTAGAGGGTGAATAAGCAAGAGAAAAGACAAAGGGATGGCGTCAAAAAGTGCTCTCCACATTTAGGTGGCAAAAATATTTTGTGTGACAGTAGTAAATTTGTAGACCCCTTCACTTACAACCCTACTTCTACACCTCTCGCTTGGTGTCCTGATCTATATGTGCAAGAACCTTTAATGGCCAAGGAGAGGTTAGAAATTATAGAGGTTAAAGAGAAAGAAAGTGGTCTCAAAATACATGTTCTGACTATAGAAAATAAATCTCTAACAAACAATAAAAATGCTTTAAAAGTTCAAATCTCATTGTTGCAATAAACACTCTTAGCTGGGAAGCTTGAATGCCAAAACATGAAGGATGAATGGAAAAATTTGAGAGTTTCATTGGAAGCAAACAAGCTTACAAAAAATAGGATACATCTCACGATAAGGAGAAATTTATATATCATTCTAGTTTGTTGGGAATGACAGAGGTTGAAGAGGAGAAAATGAGTTTTTCAGAAATTACCAAAACTTGGGATAAAAACAATAAACACTTTACACTTGCGAGCGAGGGGGAAAATAATCACGTGAATAAAACACAAGAAAGGGAGGTCAAGGAAAGGAAGATTAGGGCATCCAATATAATTATCAAAGGGATAAAATACTATGGCGAAGGTGGACACACCCTTGACTTAACGAGGAACTTCCTACAAGAAGTGTTGTTGTGGCAAGGTCAAATCCGCCAAGCATGGAGGGTTGGAAAATCATACGATGAGAGAGATAGGCCCTTTAAGGTAGTTATGCCCATTATTCATGACAAACAAAATTTATTGAGCAAAAAACAACTCTTGAGGGGTTCTCGCTTCTTTTTAGAGGAGGATCTAACTATGAGGCAACAAGAAGAAAGGAGGGAAATGGAAAAAAATAGAACAACTAGAAATGAAGGCAAAAGGGCTTGGATGTTGAAGGGAAAAGAAGTTATTGCTCATATTGGTCACCATCCCAATGTAAAGCAGCAAGTGGGCAACAAAGATGTGACAAAAAACTCTTCAGTAGACAACTATAGGACAAGATCAACATTCACTCATAGGGATAATAACTCAATTATGAGTCTTTCACATTACAACAAATAGCAATCAAGTTCAGCTCAGGCTTCCTTAAGTTTAGTTTGTTAGAATTGCAGAGGTTATCCTTGGAGGCGTGGGCCTAGGTTAGGACCTATTGCAGAAGGAAAAGACATTATTTTTCTCATAGAGACACATGAGCATGAAGGATGTAAGACTCCATTGTTTGAAGGCTACTGGAAGTTGGCAGTGTGGAATGATGCATCAAGAAATGGTAAGGCCATTGAGGCATAATGGTTCTAGTAAAAGAAAGGGAAGGACGCTCTATTAAATTGGAAAAGGAAGACTCTAATAAATAATTCGTATTGTTCAAAATCATGAAAAAATAGTCTTCTCAAGATCACAACATTTTACTTTGCCCCACAAGTATCTAAAACTTATAAAAAGTGTGGCTTAGATCACAATGACCCCTATGCTACCTTAAAGAAAGATGTTGTTTTTCCACAGCGTGGGGATGTTCTTCTTGTTGGAGATTTCAATACTAGAACAACAAATTGCCAAGCCATAATTTTCAGCTCCAAAGAAAATGGTAATCCTATTTGGCTCACAGAAAAGAGAAAACATCAATGGGAAAGAGTCTCAGAAGATGCTAAAGGATCCAATCATTTTGGAGAAGAATTGATCACTTTATATGGCACTTTTGATGTAATAATTTGCAATGGTTTGGCTAGATGGTCTAAGTAGAGCAATTTCAATTGCAACACCTACAACAGGGAAAGTGTGGTTGATTATGCAATCTGTTCACAAAATTTGTATGAGAGAATTGAGGAAGTTGTAATTGGGGAACACATATGGGATCTAAAATAAGATCATAGACTGCTGTATACAAATCTGTGCTGGGAAAAAGGATAGGCAGCTTGGGGAAAAAACCAATGCTCTTAACAACCTCCTTCTGAGGGTAGAATTCTTTTGACTTCAGAAAATGGTAACATCTTCAGGGATACTCTTGAGAGAATTTGTAGGGGGAAGCATATGCACATGCATGTTGTTAATAGCCATGCGTTATCAAGTCTAATCCATGAGGCTCTCTCAGAGTTCAAAAGAACAAAAAATAGAAAATATGAAACAAATTTCTTTCCAGCTAATGCATGGTTTGATAAGGAATGCAAGATGGATAGGAGAAATCTAAGGGAGTCAAATAAAACAAACCTTGACATTAAATCTTATAAGAAGATCCTAAAGAAGAAAAAACTAATTTTATGTTCACAAGGAGAGAGAAGCTAATTTCCTTGGGTAAAAATAACCCCAAAATTTTTTGAAAAGAACTCCAGCCTAGAAATAAGAAAGTTGGAAATAATATTACAGCCACCCAATGGTTTGACTATGCTAGAAAACTCTATGAACAAGGAGGAGTGGACTATCCACCCTTAGTCAACAATACAACATATCTTTTCACCATGTAGGAGGTAGAGATGGGTATTTAGAAGTTGAGTGTGGTAAAGCAAAAGACCTAGTTGAGATTCAAGCAGAGTATCTCAAGTGGGGTATGAAAACCCTTGCACCACACATTACAAAAATCTTCAACAATATCAGCCAAAAGGGGTTTCCTAAAGATTGGACAGTCAACCTTGAAATACCTCTTTTTAAGAGTGGCGATGTCAACAATCCCTCCAACTATAGGACAATAATGATCAATCCTCTCTTTGAAAACTTTTTTGGTAGCATGATAGAAAATAGGATCAGAAAACGGGTAGAATAAAATCATAAATGTCCAAAAGGGCAAGCTGGTTTTAGGCCAAAACACTTGACAATTGATCATTGTATCACTTTGAGGCACATTATCAAAAAAGGGTGGGAGAAAAAGGAGAAGGTTTTTTGTTGTTTTGTTGACTTTAAAAAGGCTTTTGAAACTATCCCTAGGGACAAGATTTGGCTTAGGATGGAAGAATTGGGGGTTCCTACGCATCTCAGATTTGTTGTTCATAGGATGTATGAAGAGGTGAAAGTCAAAATCAGAACTTCAGTTGGCATTTCAGAATATTTTAGGAGTGATATTGGGGTCAAACAAGGTTGTCCTCTATCTCCTACTTTGTTTAGCTTATATATCAACAAACTTGAAGAGTGGTTAAACATGCAAAATGGTGAAGGTATCTAGTTGGGTGAATTTGTAATAAAGCTTCTCCTCTATGCAGACGATCTCATTTTGATTGCCAAATCTCCCTGTGGTTTACAAGAACATTTATTTTCTCTTGAGCACTTTTGCAGAATGGTGGGGATGGAGGTCAATATTAGGAAGACTAAAGTCATGTTTTTTTCTAATAATAAAAATAGCATCAACATGAGTTTTATTTTGGTGGCAACATTCTTAAGGAAGTTGTGGAGTATAAATATCTCGACATTGACTTCAACAAAAATCAAAGCTAGGGAGGATGTAGAAATAAAAGGACATTAGGTGGATGGAAGGCATTTTATGATCTTCAAAATAGGTGTTGTGAAGTTGAGGTTTTGGATTGGAAAACTATTCAAACCTTGTTTGGTCTTCTTGTGCTGCCAGTTGTTCTTTATGGGTGTAAATTATGGGCCAACAACACTTCAATAGCAAAATGGAAGCAAATCAAGGGAATCCAAAAGAGTTTGATCACAAGTAAATTTAAAATCAAAAGCACCATCCCATATCATATCATGATAAGTGAAATGGGGGCTTCCCCTATTGAGGCACTTTCTATGGTTTGCCTCATAAGCTATCTAAAAAGAATCAAAAAAATGGAAGGATATAGATGGCCTAACGTTGTCTTTAATGATATATTGTACAAACAAAAAAAGATGTGGATGCAAAAAAACATCAAGTGGATAAGTAAATGGAATATACAATTCAATATGTTCCCCACAAATAACAAATAAATAAAGGTCTTCGTTATGGAGAAATTTTACAAGAGAAATTGGGGAAATGGGATTGGAAGGAAGAAAATATATTATATCAATGAGTTCAACCCCACATGTGATCAACTCCAAATAGCGTACATAGGGGCCAACAATTCTTGGAGAGATAAAATTCTTATTTCTCAGCTGAGAACCAACTCTCATTAACTCCACTGTGAGACCGAGCGTTAGAAGAGGCCAAAGGCGGATTGGGAAGAGAGAATTGGCATGTTTTGCAATTCTGGGAAAGTGGAAACCGAACATCACTTTATTTTAGAATATGCAGCATACAAGGACATCAGGGAAAATTTTTCAGATAATATATCTGATAGCTCTTGGAATAACCTATTCTACAAGAAGAACATTGAGAATTTAGGTGTGCTCATCATCAACTTGCACCAGAAAAGGATTGAGTTATTGAAGTTAGCTTAAGTTGCCTACCTATCCCATAGGCTATGTTTAGCCTTACGGACGTTAAATTTTTATCTATCTATAAATCTATCTTTTTCATTAGTTTGGAAGAGGGTTTCCATAAAAAAATATGAAAAATACAAGGGTGAAAAACAACATATAGAAAATAACAAGGACCCAAATAAAGGTAAAGGGAGATGGATAGTGACGATGAAAAACAAGGAAATTGACAAAAAATTCATAAAAAAATATAACAACCCCCAATGATTGTATTGTCTTGCAACCCTTGTCCTCAATTACACGTCGTCGATGGCCAAAGTAAGGTTGTCCTTTTTAAATAAGGGAGCACATTTGGCATAATAAATTTTTAAAACTTATGTTTGTCCCTCTTACATATGCGTGGCATTTGAGGACAAAAAATGAATATTTTAGGTCACTTTAGTGATAAGGTAGTCATTTAAAAGGGTACTAGTGAAAAAATAAAATATTAAAATCAAATCTTAAAATTGATTAGATTCAAGGAGACGTCACAATCCTCCATCCTCAAGATTGCTCGTCCTCAAGAAATCACAAGTCTAGATGCTATAAAATATCCTAGCTCTCCTATGTTGCATCCTCTAGTGGTATGTTTTTATCACATCACCAATTAATCTTTGATAACCCTCTTTAGATGTTATAACCCTCCTGGTGACATTTTTACACTCTTTTTTTGCAAAGCAATTTTTTGGTGAATCTATGTGTGTGTGTGAACATGGTTACGACTTAGGAATGATTTTTCATGAGCTTTAATAAATGAGATGTTCATCTCTAAATGATCACTGATACATGCTCATTGTTATCTTCCACTATATTGATATTGATTCTATGTTATGGGAAAACTACAAATGTGTTTTAAGATGAATGTAGGATGAACACCTCCACCCTCTGCGAAAAGAGAGGGAGAGAATCATTAGAGAGAGGAGTAAAAATAGGAGAACAAGTTGAAGTGTCGAACAAGTCTTCGCACACATGATCAATAAGGTCAAGTGGTCCCTTGGTCTTATGATTTGTCCTTCAAGAGTCACTAGAGGTTGTTGCAAAGTGATAGTTTTGGTATGGTATGAGTCGACACTTATGGGTTTTCATTTATGGCAACACATCTGGTATATTGATCACTTGGAATGAAGTTCAGTTTTGGAGACAATCTTCAAAATGACTAAGTACAAAAGAAAAAATATAGAATATAACAATATTGTTTTGGATAGCAAAGATCGAGTATGATGTTTTATGACTTAAGAGCTTAGAGGAAGATACTATGGAGTATGTATGACCTCCACCTAAGATCGATTTGGTTTTCGTGATGATTACTGTATAGTCAGAAAATGGAAGCACTTTTATGGTAGACTAGTTTAGCCTTTTGGGTAAGTGGTTTGGGGTCATGTCAAGCACCTTGAATGGGTTCCTAACTTTGATATGGCTTTATCCCCCTGTTTTGTCCCATTTCCACTTTTTCCAACCGATTTCTGGCACCCCAGACTGAGAAACTGGAACTTTGACCTCAGGGTCAAGGTTGACCTTTTTGGGTCAAGGTCGACCTTGACCTTGACCTAGGTCACAATCGACCTTTTCCAGGCTTGGGGTTCAAATTTCATAATCTCAGGGTTTCTGGATGTCGGTCTTTGGAAAAAGTTAATTCTCGCTTCTAGGTCGACTGTTTCGGACTTCGGGACAACAAATCCTAAATTATATTTAACATAGGTCCTCTTCTAGGGGCATGGGTCCAATTAGAATTTAATTCTCCTATGTTGGCCTCTCTAGAAGATTGTTTCCTAATTTCATATAAAAGGAAGTTTTCTCCTCTCATTTTCTCTAACCATCATTATACACAAGTAATAAAAATCTAAGACTTGATAATTGCAAGAGCTCAACATTTGAAGAGTGAATTCCAAAGGTGAAGAAGCAAGATTTGAAGCAAGCCAAGTAGCCATTGAAGCATTCATCCATTCTCAATAACTTCTCAAGCATCCATTTTCATCAAGGAGATCCATTGGTGGCCATTGAAGGATTCAAGCTCCATGGAGCCCTCTTGTTGAAGATTTCTCCATCTACATTCCTCCAAGCCTCTTCCAATTCAAGAA
>MU227979.1:3304385-3325024 GCA_018584345.1 Thuja plicata | reverse complement strand
TCTATTTCCTTGCAGTTGCCCGTTTAGGGTTTCGACATCCTTTATAAGGATTGTCTTCTTTGTATTTCATAAGGAGTTGTAAATCATTTCATTGTTGATAATATAGAAATCATTTCTGTCAACATGTTTTTTCATTCTCTGGCCTATCGGCCGCCATAGCTTCGGATCCTTCTCTCTTCCGTCTGTTTCATTCTGTGTAATAGTCTTTGCATGCAGGTGATCTTGGTTGCATTGCGTTTCAGCAATCTCAACAATTATGACATAAATCCCCTTAAGACCCCTCAATAGGGCCTATTATGATATAATACCCCTTAAGATGACCTATTATAACATGGGACCCCTTAGTAGGACCTATTATGACATAAGACCCCTTAAGATGACCTATTACAAGACAAGACCCCTTAAGAGTTCCTATTATGACATAAATCACCTTAATACCCCTTAGTAGGGCCTATTAGTACATCCTAGAACCTTTTAAGACACCTAGGGCCCCTTAAGAAACCTAGGACCCCTTAGTAGGACCTTTTAACAACCCCTATTATGACATAAAATCCCTTAAGAACCCTTAGCAAGACCTATTATGACATAATAGAACCTATTATGACATAATAGGACTTATTATGAAATAAGACCCTTAGTAGGACCTATTATAACATATTACCCCTTAAGATGAGCTGTTATAACATAAGATCCCTTAGTAGGACCTATTATGACATAAGACCCCTTAAGATGACCTATTATAAAATAAGTCTCTCTCTCTCTCTCTCTCTCTCTCTCTCTCTCATTATGAATTTTGTTGTAAATTTTACTTGGTATGTGTATCATCTTAAAAAGTTAGCACCCATTTATTTGGAGGCTCAAAAACCTGTTTAGGCCCCATTTTAATTATCTCCTAGAACATGGATGCATTTATGCTTGATTTGGACCACTTTTTTCTTGTTTTTTGTCTGTTTCTTTTGTACCCTCGAGATCCTCAAGCTTTTTTTGTGGATTGTTCCTCCTAGGGTATAGGTCAAAGTCAACCTATACCTGGGGTATAGGTCAAGGTCTACTTGTACCTAGTGTATAGGTCAAGGTCGACCTATAGTCGAGGCATTGGTTTCATGGGAAATCAGGCCCATTTTTGGGTTTTTCATTTTTACTGCCTAGCGCAGTCGACCCTTTTTGTTTTGTCGCCCAAAATTGGTATAAAAGGAGGCCAACTCATTTCATTTGAAAACCCATGAATTCAATAAGAGATCCACATTCTAAATACACAATTTATATGTCCATTACATCCATTTTTACAAGAAAGATCCATTGCATACATGCTCAAGCCATAAATTTCAAGATATCAAGTTCAAGGTGCATTCAAGGAGTTCAATAAAAGAAAGGATTCATTAAAGGCATTCATTCCATCCAATCAAACTTGCATTTCCTTCCATGGATCTAGCTTCTTTATTTATTGGAGATAGTGGAGTCAACCATCAAGGGAGGAAATCTACACTCATCAACATTGCATAAGCATCAAGAATTCAAGCATACTTACATCCATGATCTATGATTTGGAATTTCTAGATCTATTGAATTTTTGAAGACATCCAAAATTATCCTACATTCTACATACAATTATTCATGCATCTTTGTGGGTAGTCGATTCGAATCCATCCATGAAGGTTTGACAAGCAAGGTAAATATTTAAAATTTTCTTTCTTTTACATACTTTATTTAAATTTAAGGTTAATTCCTAAATGAGGGCTTGACCAAGGCAAGCCCCCCCCCCAAAAAAAATAAAATAAAAAAAAATCCATTTTCTTGTGTGTAGGGGCAGATTTGCAGGTTTTCAAGTTTTTGGGATTAGATTCGGCTGATTTAGGATTACAGTTTCCATCGGACATTCAGATATCAGATTTTTGGACAACGCAGGTACAGGTTGACCTCGATTTGTACCCAAGTGTGACCTATAACCTCCAAGTCAACTTATTCCTGGGACCTTTAAATTTTCATAGTCAGCAGATTTTAGCTTGCGGTTCTGGATGCAACACGATTTTATTTCAACCTGCTACTTTGTTTTTAGATTTGATCTTGTGACCTATAATAGCCCTCAAGGTGAGTCCAATTTCCTCTTTTACATTTCATAGAACTTACTTTGAGATATCATATTAGGTCTTTTTATGTGCTTGATTGTTACACGTGCTTCTATTTTACTTGCATTGCATTAAATCAATCAACTAGTCTTAGGTCATTTAATCAAACACAAACAATCTCAATTGGCATTAATAAACATCAACCAAAAAACAATAAAGGGAAAGCAAAAAAAAAATAAAAAGGGATATTTTAGATATTCACCCTTGAAAAGAATTAAATTTTGCATTAGTACCCCTCTATCCATTTGGGTGGTGCTAATCTAATTTGGGTTCTCTTGAAGGTTATATTTGGGGACCCCTCTTTCTCTTTCCCTAATGTGCATAAAAAGACTAGGTGGTTTAAAATTAACACATTTATAACACTCACCACCATCTTCTCTTTTTTTTTTATGTTACATTTTGGTGAACCTGACACTTTCATGCTTTATACCTTTTGATTAGATGATTAGATCCTTTTTGTGTGATCTCCCTTTGCATCTTTATTGTTCTTTCATCTCTAGATCGACTTCGTTCTTTGTTACATTGTATAAATTTAGATACATGATCTACTTTGTATGCTTATTGCATTATCCTTTCTTTGCATCCCTTTGCGTATGAGCTTTATCACCTTGAGTCCAACTTATAGTATTCTGGTTAGAATAAGTTGTAGGCTCATGGGTTCTTTTGATCTTGAACCCTCCTTCTTTCCTAGGAATCTTGATGAGAAAAACATGCTCCCCCATGATCCTAATCCTCTCATGGAGAATTTTTTTTCTCATTCTTCTCATGATGAAGATGAAGTCTTAAGAGTTCCTCCTGCTCAAATTGAAAAACTCACCCAAGAATTTGGAAAAAATGGAATATTGGTTATCTCAAGAGAATCATAGTGCTGAGAATATTTCTGATTTAGAATCCTTAAGGAATTTTTCTCGTAATGATGAACATGGTCTTTACCTCTTGCGTAATATTTCTCATCTCATAGATTCCAATGTTAAACTTCTTACAAAATGTTCTCAAGACTTAGGCCATGTTCCACCCACTACACATGTTGAAACCTCTTTTCCTATCTCTACTTCCATTCCTATCATCCCCACTTGTGCTCTTCCACTTATCACAACTTCAATTCAACCCTCTAATCCCATACATGTAAGTCTTCCTAATCCTATTTTTCTATCACTTTCCACAAGTGTCCTATGTGTTTTATTGCCTACATCATCACCTTCATATCATAATGCACCCTTTTCATATTCCAATATCCCTACCACCAATGATCCTAGTGTGATTCATGCCTCTTCTAACATTCCTTCTGCTTCCAATAACATTATTCCAAACATTTCCAACATATCTCCTCCTATCATTTCTTCTATCGATTCCACCATTAATAGCCTAGCTCAAACCGTCTCTTCCTTGCAACAACAACTTTCTTCCTTGACTCAATCCAAATTCAATATTCCCACATGTGACATTGCTAATCATTTTTTCTTAGACATTATCCGAGTTGTTATCCCTCAAAATGTTGAGATTCCTCATCTTGAGACTTTTAATGGTAAGGGTGATCTTGTGACTCAGGTTAAAACTTTTCAAACATTGTGTAGTGATTTTTCTCATGATTATAGGTTCATGAATAAGTTGTTCACTAGGAACTTTCAAGATAAAACCTTGCAATGTTATTGTTCCTTAGCTCCTTATTCCATTGATTGCTTTCAAAAACTTGCTAATGCTTTTATTCAACAATTTCAAAATAATATTGGTCTTTAAATATCTTTGACTAATTTAATGCATCGTAAACAAGGTGTTAAAGAAAAAGTTAGTAATTTTATTGGTAGATTTAAAAATTTGCATGCTTAGATTTCTGATCCTGTGCCTGATGTTGATATACAACACATATTTATTTCTAATTTTCAAAAAGACATTAGAGATAAGATTCTCCTTACTGAGTTTTATTCTTTTTCACAATTATGCACAATGATTCATCATTATCAACTACAAGTGAGTCATCTTGAGAGAAACACTCCAATTACTCATGTTACCATTGATAATAGTGATGACGCATCTCATCCTAACAAGTTTCACAAGCCTAAAAACTACATCAAGATCAACAAATAATCCAACACAATAGATGATCAAGTGGCAACAACATCCAAAGGTGTGGCTCCTTTGTCCTCTATTTTTGGACCTTCTCACAATTTTACTCCTTTATCTGAATCTTTGCATAATGCAATGATGAAGTTACTAAATGCTAATATTATTAAACTTCCTCCTATCAAACCAATTGATCCAAGAAAACCTCTTCCTCGATCCTTTGATTCCAAAGCCTTTTGTCAATACCATCGTCAAGTCGGTCATGATACTGAAAAGTGTTATTCTTTGAAAAATGCTATCCAAGACCTTATTGATTCTAATGTTATATTTGTTTATGCTGATATCAATCATGAAAAAAAATAAAGTGGAACATCCTAACCATAATTTGCAAATATAAACTAATCCTTTTCCATCTCATTCAACCAATACTATTGTGCAACCTTCTTCTTCTACTACAAACATCATTTATGATGATAAATTTGAAGAACCCAACCATGTTGTTAACCAGGTTGAACCTATCTAGCATAAACTTTTACCTCAACCTCAACCTCAACTTCAACCTTGCATCACTTTTGATCCCGCTGAAACAATTAAATTACCTAATGATCCTCTTTTTATTGTTGCTAAGGTTGTTGGTATTCCTTCCCGTGGTGTTCTTGTTGATTCCACTTGCATGGTGAATGGTATAGTTGAAGAACATCTTTTTAGTAAACATTTGCAAAAGGATTCCTATGATAAATCAGATGTCTTAATTCAAACTTGCAATGGTTTCCTTTACCCTCCTCATGGTTATATATCTTTTCCTATGGACCTTTGTGGTAAGATTGTGGATACTACCTTTATTGTTATCCCTACCTCCGATGAATTTAAAGTCAAGCTTGGTCTTCCTTGGTTTTCCTCCATGCAAGACATATTCTCCTATTCACAAATATCTTAAATTCCCTCATTATTGTGAGATCAAAACCATTAACCATATTATTTATCATCCTTCGAGGCCTCATGACTATGTTGACCTTGATTTATTTTGGCCTTCTATACCTCAATCACCTCCAACTCGTCCTGATTATCTTTTTCGATCATACCAAGCCTTCAAATCCAAGAAGATTTCTAAAATTAGTAAACCCAAAGTTGATTCTAGTCGCATTATTATTCCTATACCATCAATTACTCCTTTATCAACTTCTCCACATCCTATCCTCCCACCTAAAGAAGAAAAAGAACCTATGTTGATTGATCCCACTCCACCTCAAATATGTAGCAAGACTAAACGTAATCAACATTCTTGTGATCATCGTTGCAAATGTCGAGCTAGATCCCATGCGTGTATCTCTCAGAATATTTCTTCACCTCATACACCTCCAACTTTACTTTCCTTTGATCAACCTATGCTTGAACCTACAAAGGAAGTGAATAATAACAAAGTTCAAATGGATAAACATGGTGATTCTATTCACATCTTAGATTCTATTAAAATTAGCCTTGATGAAGAAGATACTCTTGATGATGATGTTATTAATACTAATAATGATATGCATACTAGTGATTCTAATGACTATGAGACTATTGATCTTGATAATGGTTTTCCAGCTATGCTTTCACAACAATTATCAATCACTCATAATAATGAACACAATGACCTATCTTCACAGAATGGTCATTGTTTGGAACTGGCTATTGTTCCTTCTACTGTGCTGAATGTTGCTCCTCTAGCGAGTTTCCCACATTCCCTAAACGCTACATAACGAGATGGGGGGAAAGCAATGCGCTTGACTAGATCCTCTTGCATGGTAACCCTTTTTGTGTTTTCCTGTCGTAATGTGCTTCCCCTGTGATGTGCTACTCTTTATATGTTTTTTTAGATTTCTTTAAATGACCCTTGTTGTTCCGTTGGTCCAAGGTGATAAAGGAATAAAAAATATCATCCTCATTCTTCTATTTGTACCTCACTTCTTCTATATGTTGTTACATGTTGTGTTGTACATGTTCCATTGTTCGTAAATGTGTCTTTGTGTTGTTTGCTTGGGATGATGCAAAATGATAGCACCAAATCATTTTGGTCTTCATGATGCCAGCCCAAAAAGACTCTTCTTTGTAACTCTTACGTGTCTTTCTTCCATTGTGTCTTAGTTGTACTTCCTTTGGGAATGATAATATTTCATTTGGACATAATATTTCATATATTATCATATGATCATACTGACCCCAGAGTTGGTATATCCCTTTTGTGCTCTTTTTTTTGTCATGTTGTCATTTTCCTTGTTGTATCATTTCTTGGGGGAATTTCATAGTGGAAACATCTCTATTGGATGCATGTACGCTCCATTAAATCCATTGCTCCAATTAAGGTGTTTTCAATAGCTTTAACGTGGGGGCATACACTCCGCTCATATTTTTCACACATGCACTATGTTTGATGATCTTATACATTTGGACCCCTTATGGAAACACAAATCCATAATGCTTGATCCCTGCATTTGCATCTTTTGATCCCCTAAGGACACGCAAATCCTTATGCCTGGATCGCTTTTTTCATATTCCCCTTTTGGAGACACAAATCCTTAAGGATGAATCCTTGATGGGTTGACTAGCGTGCCACACAAACCCGCTAGAGTATCAAGGGCATCTTTTGTAGTATGCCTCTTTTTGTGATTCATAGTAAGACAAGCATTCTTACTAGGCCGAGGCATTCAAACTCCCCTTTTCCTTTCTTTGGCGATGTATCTCTTGTCTTAGTTTTGGATTTGATGAGGACTCAAGTCACTTGGGGGCTTGGTGTTTCCTTGTCTCCTTAGCTTTGATGAGATCATCTCATGCATTTTATCTACTTTACCATGAGTTTGAGTTTGGCTCATACTCCCGCTAAAGTGGGGGCTAAATGTACCATCTTAAAAGTTAACACCCATTAATTTGGAGGCTAAAAGACCTTTTTAGGCCCCATTTTAGTGATCTCCTAGAACATGGATGCATTTATGCTTGATTTGCTGCTTTTTCCTTCTTTTTTGTCGATTTCTGTCCATTTCTTTTGCACCCCTGAGATCCTAAGGATTTTTTTGTGGATTGTGCCTCTTAGGGTATAGGTCGAGGTTGACCTAGACCTTAGGCATTGGTTTCATGGGAACTCGGGCCCATTTCGAGGTTTTTCATATTTTCCCGTCCAGTGCAGTCATCCCTTTTTGTTTTGATGCCCAAAATTGGTATAAAAGGAGGCCTACTCACTTCATTTGAAAACCCACAAATTCAATAAGTGATCCACATTCTAGATACACAAGTTTTATGTCCATTACATCAGTTTTTACAAGCAAGATCCATTACACACATGCTCAAGCCATCATTTGCAAGCTATCAAGTTCAAGGTAAGAAAGAAATGTCAGATGAGCAATTTCAGAGTAAGAAACTTGCGGTCTAGCCAGATAAGTAGTCGAGTTTCTCTTTGATGCAATTTGGGTGGAACAAAGTAGAAATTTTGCCGATGACATCTCCTATTGGATGAATCTATTAGTATAAGTCTTGCCGATGCTCTGTCATCAGTGTATCGGGATACACACGAAAGAAACTTTAGACAGTGTTAGTTACATCGATGACTTCATCCGTGTATCTTCTCTGATGAACAATCATCGACGTATTAATATGGACTTGAAAGGAATTTACAACAGTGTTAGTTACACCTATGAATTCATCGGTGTAGCTTCTTTGATGAGTTATCATTGGAGTAAATTTTGTTATCGGAATGTAAGTTGAAGGAACTTCCCATAGTGTGACTTTCTTTGATGACTTCTGTTGGTATAGATTCTCTAATGAACAGTCATCGGCATATCAGGATGGACACGAAAGGGGTTTATGAAAGTGTTAGTTAGAATGATGATTTCATTGGTGTAGCTTCTCTGATGAGTGATTAGACAGGTGGAAATCACTAGTTAACACTGTTGACTTTGCTGATGTGTTTTTCAGTGATTGATTGAATGATAATTCTTATGCTGAGATGGAAAGTCTATTCAAAACTGGTTTTTTGTTTGAACAATTGATTTACCAAAAGTAGAATTGAATCGTCACATAGAGATGAAGATATTTGAAGGCCGAATCAGTTACTTGGGATGAATGGGGTGAACCATCTGCGAAGGAGAAATTGAACCAATTTGGAGAAGTTGCAGAAGTGAATTTAGTTTGGAACTTATTTGAAGAGTTGTTTGTTGATAAGAGGCTATAAAATTGTAGAAGAGTTCTATATACTTGTATGTAAATTGTTTTACTATAATACAAGGGAGCTTTCTATTGGTGTGTGGATTTTTTCCCACAAGGGTTTTCCCACGGTATATCTTTGTGTTCATTTTGTGATTGTTTGTTCTGTATGGTTTATTTTGTTATCCATTAGTGCACATCTTGATGTTTTGAGAATTGAAATTTAAAGACACATTTGCTTAATTCCCCTTTGAATTGACATTAGGAAAGTGATTTCCACACTAAGTTTTCCTTTCAAGTGGTATCAGAGCTTGGCCAGTTGTGTTATCCTTGTTGTGTAGGGTTAGTTTTTTTATGTTGATTTGATTCAAAGGGAGTCTTGCAAAGAGTTTATTTGTCTTGATTGCAGATTAAGATGGCAAGCACTTCTGGGAGAATAGACATTGAAAAATTCAATGGCTCAAGCTTTGAGTTGTGGAAATTTAAAATTGAAGATTTTATGGTTGACCGAAAACTTTGGTTCGTTGTGTCTGGAAATAAACCTTCAGGCATGAAGCAAGAAGATTGAGACTTAGCAGACCGAAAGGCCAAAGAACTGATAAGATTGAGCCTTGTAGATTTTTTTTTTCTATTGAATGTCCATGAGGAGAAGACTTCAAATTCTTTATGGAATAAATTAGGATATATTTATCAAGGAAAATCCTTGGTGAATAAAATTTTATTGAGAAAGAAGGTATACTCCTTGAAGATGGATGGAGGTACGTCTATAGCAGATAATTTGATTGCATTCAATATGGTTGTTGCACAATTGACATCTGTTAGTGTAACCATAAGTGAAGTAGAACATTGTATGTTATTGTGTTCCTTGCCTGACACATGAGACCACTTGGTAGTGACCATTGGAAGTACTACTACCCAATTTAAAATGGATGAGGTGGTTGCTTCACTTCTGCCAGAAGAGATGCATAGGAAGTCTTTTGAGATGGATAAAGAGGATCTTGTTGTTCGAGGTAGATCAAAGGAAAAAGGAAAAAAGAAGGACAAGAAGTCCAAATCCAAGTCACAAGAGAGATCAATGTATCCAGGAAAGAAGTACAAGGTGAAGTGCTAGAACTACGGACATAAATTCCATATCTGAAAGGATTGTAAAGAGGAGAGGAAGACGAAGAAGAAGAGTACTTTTGATACTGAGTCTTCTCAGAGAGATACAGATGCCTGCATATGATGATGTATGGTTAATTGATTTAGGGGCATCATTCCATATGACATCTCATAAAGAATGGTTCTCAAAGTATGAACCATATGTTGGTGGGAAGGTGTTCCTAGTGAGTGATTCAACATTAGAAATCATAGGGAGAGGAAGAGTCATAATCTAGTTCCTAAATGCCAGAATAAAGGGAATCGATGGAGTTCTTCATATACCAGGTCTGGCTCAAAATTTACTCTCTGTTAGTAAGTTGAATGATGTTGGAGTTTAGGTTAATTTTGTGCATGGTTGTTGTAAGATGATGAGAGGTTCTATTATATTGGCTAAGGGTGAACACATTGGGACTCTATATAAGTTAGATGCCAAACATGTATGCTGTAATAGTGTTTCTATAAAGTCTGAAAAAGCTAGTGTGTTAACACATGATGTAAACTCTATGGAAGTCAAACTTTTAGTAGAGAAAATGATGCTTTGGCATTATAGGCTTGGTCATATTGGTGAGAAAGGTTTAAAAACCTTGAAGAATAAAAACCTGGTAAATGGACTGATAGAGTCTAATCTTGAATTCAATTTCTGCGAACATTGCATATATGGAAAACAAAACCATGTTTCATTTTATTCGAGCTCTTAAAAATCTTATGGTGTATTGGACTATGTCCATTATGATGTTTTTGGTCATGTGGATATTCCTTCTTTGTCTAAGTCAACGTATTAAATATCATTTATTGATGATTACTCAAGAAGGGCATTTGTTTATTTTTTGAAAAGTAAATCAGAAGTGTTCAGTTGATTTAAAGAGTTTAAAAATCTTGTTGACAATCAGACTGGGAGGAAAATAAAATGTTTAAGAACAGATAATGGTGTTGACTATTACAATGAAGATTTTGACAAATATTGTGTAGACCATGGAATTAAAAGGCGTAATACTATGCCTTATACTCCACAACAGAATGGGGTTGTTGAAAGGTTGAATTGGTCTTTGATCGAGAAAGAAAGGAGCATGTTAGGTAGTGTTGGTCTGGAGAAAATATTCTGGGCCAAGGCAGTTGGTACATCATGTTACTTGCTAGATTGTTCTCCTACTTCAGCTTTGGTTGAAAAAATACCTATGGAAGTATGGTCAGATAAAAATCCTTTTTTAAGACATCTTCGTATCTTTGGTTGTGAGGCATACACTCATGTGCTTGAAATAAAATGATCAAAATTTGATAACAAGGTTGTAAAATGCATCTTTATTGGCTATGGAATTGGCGTGAAAGGATACAAGATTTGGAATCTAGTTACTGAGAAGGTGTTGTACAAAAGAAGTGTTATCTTTTGCGAGTTGAAACCTGCCTTCGTAGATCAGTAGTTAGAAAAGACAGAAAAATAAAAAGCAGTTGAAATTCCTCTAGCTCCAAAAAGGGAGGAACTACAAACTCCACATGTACCTGAAAATGAGGAGAGCTCAAGTAGCTATAAAAGTTGAGAAGAAGAACGAGAACAAGAACCTCTAACTCAGTTATTGAGGAGGTCTACACGAGAAAGGAAACAACCTGATAGGTATGGTTATTCACCAGAAAGGTTTGAATATTTGATGTTGAATGTGAGTTGTGCCTATGCTTTTCTTACTGATACAGATGAGCCCGGGATTATGAGAAAAGATATCAACATGTCTGATTCAGATTCTTGGTTGGAAGCAAAGAATGATGAAATAAAGTCAATGAAGAAGAATGGGACCTAAGATCTGGCACCCTTTCCTAAAGGTAGAAAGCCTGTGGGCTGTAAATGGGTGTTTGAAAAGAAATATGGTTTGGATGGTAGTATTGAAAGTACAAGGCAAGACTGGTTACAAAGGGGTATTCTCAAAAGTAAGGGATTGATTATGGAGAAACATTCTCTCTTGTAGCTAAGCTGACATCCATTAGATTTATTTTGTCTCTTGCAACAACATATGACTTTGAAGTTGAGCAGATGGATGTGAAAACAACTTTTCTTCATGGTGATCTTGAAGAAGAGATTTATATGTCCTAGCCAGAGCACTTTATGGAGAAAGGTAAAGAATATATGGTATGTAAACATAAAAAGTCTCTTTACAGTTTGAAACAATATCCTAGAATGTGGTATCAGAAATATGATACATATGTTGTATCTTTGGGATTTGTGAGGTCTAAATATGATCATTGTGTTTACTATAAAGATGAAGGTGATCACATACTTATTATTTCTTTGAATGTAGACGATATTCATTTATTGACAATAGCAAGGTTATGATATCAGAGTTAAAATCTCAGTTGTCTTCCAAGTTTGAAATGAAATATTTGGGGGCAACAGAATACATTATGAGAATGGAAATCAAAGGGGAAAGATCTAGTAGAAAGATTTGGCTCAACCAGAGAAAATACATTACTAATGTTCTTGATATGTTTAATATGTCTGATTGCAAGCAACAAGTAGTTTGACAGTTTTGCAGGGAATGAATCTATTTTTTAATGATATCTCAAAACCTCCAGATGAGATTGATGATATGAAGAAGGTATCTTATGCAAGTGCTATTGGAAGTCTTATGTAAACAATGGTTTGTACTAGACTAGACATTCCTCAATCAGTGGGAGTGTTGAGTCGGTTAATGGAAAATCTGGGAAGGCCACATTGGGATGCTATGAAAAGAGTGTTCAAATATTTGAGGGGTATGTCATAGTATGCTTCATTCTATCAGGGTAACTCAGCTAGATCACAGAGATCTATCAACATTCAAGGATATGTGGACTTGTTTGGGCATGAGACATTGATAGAAGAAGATCCACCAATCGATATGTATTCATGATGAATGGTGGTGCTATCAGTTGGGTGAGAAAGTGACAGGTTGTTGTCTCTCTATCTACTACAAGGGTAGAGTATATAACATCTACTTGTGCCTGACAAGAACCTATTTGGCTTACTTGCGCTTGTGTTCTACTGTCGAATTTAATGCAGAGCAGACTATAATTTATTGTGATATTCAGAGTGTCATTTGTTTGGCGAAAAATCCTACTTTCCATGCTAGGACAAAATACATTGATGTACAATATCACCTTGTTCGTGACATGATAGAGGATAGGAAGGTAAATCTTGAAAAGGTTGACACTATGGAAAATGTTGCAGATATATTAACAAAGCCTGTGAGCACAACTAAGTTTACATGGTGTGTGAGTACAGTGGGGCTTAGTACCCTGACTCTCTTTAGTTCTGTTGTGAGTTTTGAAGATACCAGTAAGCACATCCTCAAGTGGGAGATTGTTAAGAAGTAATGCCTCATACTTACTGGTAACTTAGTGACATTTTTGGTATAAGTCCCCTAGAGTTATATCGATGAACAAATGTCAGATGATCAATTTTAGATTAAGCAGCTTGTGGTCTGGCCGAATAAGCAGTCAAGTTTCACTTTGGTGCAATTTTGGTGGAACGGAGTAGAAATTCTTCCGATGACATCTCCTATTGGATGAATATATCGATATAAGTCTTGTCGATGCTCTGTCATTGGTGTATCGGGATGGACACAAAATAAAATTTTGACAGTGTTAGTTACATTGATGACTTCATCGGTGTAGCTTCTCCGATGAACAATCATTAGCGTATTGGTATGGACACAAAAGGAATTTCCAACAGTGTTAGTTGCATTGAAGATTTCATCAGTGTAGCTTCTTTGATGACTAATCATCGGGGTGACTTCTGTTATCAGAATGTAAGTTGAAGGCACTTCCCATAGTGTGACTTTCTCTGATGACTTCTGTTGGTGTAGCTTCTCCAATGAATAGTCATCGATGTATTTGAATGGACACAAAAGGGGTTTCTGATAGTGTTAGTTACACTAATGATTTCATCGGCGTAGCTTCTCTGATGAGTGATTGGACATGTGGTAATCACTGGTTAATGTTGTTGACTTTGCTGATGTGGTTTTTGGTGATTTATTGAACGATAAGTTTTATGTTTAGATGGAAAGTTTGTTCAAAACCAGTTTGTCATTTGAACATTTGATCTACCAGAATTAGAATTGAATCGTGACACAAAGATGAAGATATCTAAAGGTTGAATCAATTACTTGGGATGAATGGGGTGAACCGTTTGTGAAGGAGAAAATGAACCAATTTGGAGAAGTTACAAAAATGAATTCTGTTTGGAACTTTTTTGAAGAGTTGTTTGTGTTAATGTTATTGTAGCTATGGTTGGATTCCTTCAAGCCGATATAGATAACATAAAGGTTGTAATAATATAATTATTATATTATTATTATTGTGATAATATAATTATATTGTTAATATATAATATATAATTATATGGGTTAAAATAATATATTAATTATATGCAGGGTTATAATTATATATTAATTATATGAATTCTATAATAAATATAATCATATGAATTAATTAATTGCACCACATACGAATAGTGGTGACCCTTAGTGAAGGGGCACCACCAATAGTTATAAAGGAAGATTAAATCTTTGTCTCTTGAAAATATAATAACAATTGAATAAAATGGCATATCTAAATATCATAGTGTTCGGGGGAGACAATTGTGAATTGTCTATGGCCGAGAGGGCAAAGCAGTGCCCGTGGTTAAATGAGCACCACCTAGACATAACATCTCGGACAAAGCAATGCCCGTGGTTAAACGAGCACCACCTAGACATAACATCTTGGACAAAGCAGTGCCCGTGGTTAAACGAGCACCACCTAGACATAACATGGTATCAGAGCAAAGCCTAAGAAGAAGGTCTGATGATTGAAAAATGCCGATGGGTGATTGAATTGCAGTATGTGGATAGATTACATAAAGAATTACAAACAAAGGTCTCCAAACTAGAAACACAAAGGCACATGTTCAACGTTGATAAATACTGAATCTGGAAGACGTAGCACAAAGAAACATTGGCTAGTAACGTACTCAATATATCTAGTTTTTTGTCAAGACATCATATTATAGCTATGTTGAAGAAGTCGTGTAGGAGATTTCTATCTAGTTTTCAAATGACTTCTTAGCCAACACATTTCCCTTGAGAGATTGTTTGAATTGAAAGATTGGTACTCTGCGCAGGCATTTCCAAGAGTCATGGATCTTGTCTCGTGAAGTTGTCACAAACTATTTCCCGTCAAGGAGGAAGGAAATGATAGTGAAGTTTTCATTGCTAATGATTTGTAGAGCATATAGTTCCATAGTTAAATTCCACTCTCTGGATCGTTACTAAGAAAACTGTTTCATTCTACATTTAATTTGTAAGACTAAGGACATTTGAACAACTGCCGTGAAGTCCATGGAGTCAAAGGAAATATTTAGGGCCCGTTTGGTGCCAAACATTAACCTGGAATAAGCATTAGTTAATGCTAGAATAATTTAATGCTCTGTTTGGGGCATTTTTTTAATTCTCAAATTAGAAAACTAATCCCCATTTTAGGGCCAATGCTTGCATTAGTTAATTCTAAAAAAAAGCTGGAATTCATTTCTTATTCGAGAATAAGCTATTTATGGATTCAATTTTTTTTTTTTTTATTAATTTTTTTTTTTTAATTTTTTTTTTTTGAAATCTTTTTTTTTTAATGTGGGTATGTATATATACACACACGTGTGTGTATATACACACATGTGTATATATATGTGTGTGTATATATGTGTGTATACATGTGTGCATATACACATATGTGTATAGACACATGTATGTATATACACACGTGTATAGACACATGTATGTATATACACACATGTATATGTGTATGTGTATACATGTACACAAGTTAAAAATACATATTATTCAAATTAATTAAAAAAATAAAAAATAATCCTTATTCCAATTTTACAATATGGGATCCAAACGGAGAATAGCTTATTCCAGCGTTCATTTTTAGAATTAATTAATCCGAGAATAGGCCTATTCTGAATAAGTTAATGCCATGCACCAAACAGGGCCTTATGGATTTATTTATAACTCTAGAAATTTTAAATTAGGAGTTTGAAGAGTTGTATGGGAGCATCATTGGCATTGCATTTTATTGTTGGGCGTGAGGTGGAAATAAACATTTGACATACCAAATATCAGTGATGATGGTTATTGTGTTGTGTTCAAAGGACAAAGATGGTGGGTGTCGATATACTAAACTCGGTGTAATGTTTAGACACTAATTTTTCTATGAATATCAGCGAAGGAGATCTAAAATGATAAAATTAAATAATCTTCTGCCACCTTTATGCCGTGAGCTTCAAGTTATTTAAAAAAGAAAAAAATTAGTCAGTATCCGGTGTGATGCTGCGAAAGGTCACCATTTTTAAACTCCTATTGGTTCTTGAAGATTGGTGTGACATTGATTGTGGATTTTTCCTTAAGCGATATTCCCATGAGCGACTCTTGCAAATACTCTGTCAACTACGAACTTACAAGGAAGACATCGATAATGCCAACTGTTGTGGATCAGACAAGAAGAGTACCTAATAGGTGTATAAGACAATCGATATTACACAACAGTAAATCAATATTAAACGGATTAGACAGGGTGTCAATCTATTAACAAATCAGTGATTATGGTATCAGAAATTACCAACATGACTTACGCTTATAGTTCTATGACAAATAATGTCTGACTCTGCAATCAGAAATTATTGAGGATACAACCCTCTATGCTCATCTGATGAGATACCAGATGACGATACAATGATATCAAAGTATTATACGGTTCTATTTACATGTCCCCAACAATGTCTCACACCAAAATTGTAATTGAATTTCACCGCAAAATATATCAATATTGTTTGGTTGTCAAAGGAGACCAAACCGATATTGCCTCAGATCGAATATCTATCTTGAACTGAGCCTCCCTTATGAATGCTAATATATTAGTTATTATATTGCAGCGTATATTTTTTTTTTGGGGATGTGAAGGAGGACTGCGCTGAATATGACTATAGCTCTGATGTCCACAGATATCAATACTTTTATTGTTGATGAGAAAATACAAGGAATGAACCGCAGGAATGAACCACCATTAATAATGATATTCAGATCTATGGAGTGCAATGAAATGAATTTCCTACTAATGCTTCTACGCGGGTTACTTATGGTTGTTTGACCGCTTGAACTGAGTGGATGCTGAATTGAATTCGATTGTGCTTATTGTTTTATCTAATAATGCTTATCACCGATTTCTTGACCATTGATGATAGGAAATTTAATTGTTTGATAATTTTCTGAATGAAATGCTTGATTGATAAGTGTATTCCTTGATGATCGGTCTTGATCACAGACCTATCCTGTGTTCATAATTGCTAAAGGAGTTTGTGAATTTGAAAATTATTCATTGAGGACGGGCAACCTCATCTTTGATATTTATCGTTCATAACCTTATGAGAATTAACAAAGTACTCATTCTTCTCAGTGCCCAGGGTTTAAGATTGTTGGTAAATAACTTGAGAACTGTCGCTACATTTGGAAGAGTCAATTCATGTATGGAAGTGGCATTGCTGCCTTCTCTAGATCTAATGCTGTGCTTGGAGAATGGTTATTGCTGATCAACACAAAATTAAGATCCTTCAAAGTGCACATAATTATCTGATTGCTTGGAAATTGAAGATAATAGCAGATGCATGATTAGAGTGTGTAGTTTTGAATTGACTTTGGATTCTTAAGCTACTCATTATAAGACTGAGGTGTGAGCTATTTATGGGAACAAAGGTTGAATAGAAGCATTGTATTGGAGTGCCTTGTTATATCTTGGACAAAGTTGGGAAGTAAGTTAATTCTTCTATCTAGCGGTGCTTATACCATGACGAATGACAAAATCAAGATCGTTGAATCATAGAGTATCAGGAGGTTCTTTCTTGATTATTGCTATAAATTGGAAGTACGAATGGTCCTAGTGGGATTCTTGTTTATGGACAAAATTTTGCTATCTATAAGAACTAGGGGTACCTAGATGTTCTTGCAATTATTCCAAGGTGAGAAGATTTACTAGTCGAACGTGGTGTGTTGATAGTATCTGTTGCAACTCACAAACAAAAAGTCAATGTTCTTCTTCTTGATGTAGACTGAGTACAGAGACATCTTCAAGATTACTCTAGAACATGATAATGATCAGAATTTGGAAATCATGCCCTCTATTAGTTTCAAAGAATAGGGGCTTTTGTTCTAATCTCAGGATGGTCATATTTTTTCTAGTCTAGGACTCCTCTATCTTATGATAGTAGGTCCAAGGTGGTCTTGGGTCTAGCACTTTCAGCCGTATGTGGATCATACATGATGATGAGCATCTCTTGAAGCAAGACATCTTCCATGTTTGGGACCATATGAGAAGGGTATGCTTTCATGATAGAGGGGGAAACTAGAGAATCAACTTTAGTTGACATCCTAAGATCTTAGTCATATCAGTTCAGAGGGAGAAGACCATGTTGAGATGGTTTCTCTAGTGATCAGGAAACTATCGCAGTTATAGGACTATGACTTACGGGATGGAATTCCATGTGCGTAGGATGGAAGGCCTTTATGTAGACACCGAGGTCATGATATTCCTAGATAGATGGATACTTGGTGAGCTTGGGATTCACTAAGAGTGATGCAAACTCCAACCTTATATTTTATGATCTAGGTCAAAGCATTTGGAAATCAAATATCACTATATTAGAGATATAGGGCAAAGGAATTCTATTCAATTGAGGTACATGAGCACTAAAGAACAAATTCTAGATATTCTCATCAAGCCTCTTTCCAAAGTGAAATTTGTGCATTTTCGAAATAAATCTTGGAGTTGTGAAGAATACGCTCTTCCTAAGAGGGGGTCTCAACATCAGTGATTTCTTGAGATGTATTTAAATGAATTCTTCTCCCCGAGGGAGAAGTTTGAGGTGCAATCCCTTGTTAATGCATTATTCTATGTGAGAGAAATTTGAGGTATCAACCCTTGTAACATTTTTTCTTCGAGACAGAAATTTGAGGTGTCAGCCCTTGTAATGCATTGTTCTTTGTGAGAGAGAAGTTTGAGATGAAATCCCTTGTTCCACCCTTTGGGAGTAGCTATGGTGGATCCACCCTCTGGGAGTAGCCATGGTGGATGTCATGTGAGTGAATCCATGACTTAGCACTTGTGTTTATTCACCCTCCGGGAGTAGCTATGATGAACGCCATGATGAGATGACGAAATCACATTGAGTGATTTTGTGATGGACACTTGTGCTCATTTATATTTCCATTCTTGACATTAGCCATGATGGACCCACCCTTTGGGAGTAGCCATGGTGGAGGTCATGTGGTTGACTCCATGACTAAACACTTGTGTTGAATCACGCTATGGAAGTAGCTATGGTGACCGTCATCATGAGATGACAACATCACATGAGTGATTATGTGATGAACATTTGTGTTTGTTTGCATTTTCATTCATGGGAGCAACCATGGTGGAGCCACCCTCTGGGAGTAGCCATGGTGAACATTAACTCTTGGATATCTGAGTAGATCCTTCCTAGCTAAGAGGGAGTGTTAATGTTATTGTAGCTATGGTCGAATTCTTTCAGGCTGACATAGATACCATAAAGGCTGTGATAATATAATTATTATGATATGATAATTATATTGATAATTATTGATAATATAATAATTATACTGATAATATAATAATTATATTATCATTACTGTGATAATATAATTATATTATGATTTTATTATAGTATAATTTGTGATAATATTTAATTATATATTAATTATATGGGTTATAATTCATATAATTATATATTAAATATAATTATATGAATTAATTAATTGGGCCATATATGTAGAGTGGTGACCCTTAGTGAAGGGGCACCACCAATAGTTGTAAAGGAATATTAAATCTTCCTCTCTTGAAAATATAATAACAATTGAATAAAATGACATATCTAAATATTAGAGTGCTTGGGGGAGAGAATTGTGAATTGTCTATGGTTGAGAGGGAAAAGCAGTGCCCGTGGTTAAATGAGCACCACCTAGAAACAACAGTTTGTTGATCAGAGGTTGTAAAATTGTCAAAGAGCTATGTATACTTGTATGTAAATTGTTTTACTGTAATACAAAGGAGTTCTGTATTGGTGTGTGGGTATTTTTCCCGTAAGGGTTTTCCCATGGTAAATCTTTGTGTCCATTTTGTGATTGTTTGTCCTGTATAATTTATTCTATTTATCCATTAGTTCACATATTAATGTTCTGAGATTTGAAATTTAAAGACATATTTGCTTAATTCCCCTCTAAATTGACATTAGGAAAGCAATTTCCACAGTAAGTTTTCCTTTCAATAACTAATTTCAAAACCACTTTCAACTTCATTTTCTTGGTTCATTTGGTGGAGCGACTTTAGAAACTATTGAGCAAATGCAATTACCATGTGTATGGCCAAATTCCACGATGCATGCCAACATTTTCCCATCCATGCCAAATTGGGGCTTCGAAACAAGTTATAGACATCTCATGGCATGCCATGCAAGATATGCATAAATTGGATTTGTAGAATTGACTTTAGAAACTCTCAAGCTAATTCAATTGATAGGTGTAATTATAAATTCCACAACCTTTGCCAACATCCTCCTCATGCACATGAAGTGTTATTTAAAATGGCTCAAAGAAACGTGGTTGCATGGACTCTAATGGTTGTAGGATATATACAAAATGAATTTGTTGAAAAGGATTTAGAAACTTAGAAGAAAATAAAACTAGTAGGCATAAAGATAAATACCACCATCTTTGCCCATGTCTTTTCGGTCTTCGATATAATATATAAGCTCTTGAATAGGTTATGAACATGCATCGAAGCATTTTGAATTCCTAAAAGAGATGTCATCACATGAAATGTAACAATTGCAGCTGCCATGTTAGTCATCCTTGCAAAATGTAAAGCATAGACTTGGCATATGGATAGTTCGACAAGATGGCTCAAAGCAATATTGTCATGTAAGGAAAGAAATTGTTGATGTTTAGAGCTTCGATCAGATAAAATGATCTTAATATTGAACTAAATAAACATCATTGAATTGATAATATTATTATGAGATAATATTATTCTATATCATATGCATATATATATATATATATATATATATATATA
>MU227979.1:3261609-3301023 GCA_018584345.1 Thuja plicata | reverse complement strand
TAGTAATAAATATATGTATATATATTGTGATTAAATATATATTATATATATATTGAGATTATACATATATATATTGGATTTTGAAAAGAAAATTAAAAGACATAAATCTGATCCAAAATTTAACAGAAATGAAATGGTGTCAGAATGTGCATAATAAGGATTTTTCAAGGAAGCTCTCGAGAGTTTTGAAATATTAAAGCGCTCTCCAAAGCAACTTCATGTGTTGATGGTGGATTTCTTGAGAAAACCCAAAACTTTATTATTATGATTCCATAGAGACCTGGGACGACTGTGTGGATGTGTTCTCCAACATCCTCCTCACACATAACAATATGGAAATTCAAAACAAGGGTGTGTGAATTGTTCCTTCATAAACAACGCAGTTGAATAAGATTTGCAACAAATAGATTTGTTGAAGAGGATTTAGAAACTTCAAAGCAAATACAATCAACAGGCAAAGAGCCGAACTCTACAACCTTTTTGATGAACAATAAAAAAAATAGTAGAAGAGTAGTGCAGAGTATAGCTGTGAATAGAACAGAACAGAGCACAATGAAACACAACAGAACATAGCAGCTTATCAACACCATTAAATTGTAATTACATTATGCAAATCACTATACAATTTGTTACACACAATGCAGAGCAGACTACTATATTTATAATCCTTTTTGCAGACTTTTGGAAAGTTCTGAAAGAGCTACGGTGAAGATAAGAAGATAATTCTAGAGTCTTCCTCCCAACACTGTTAAGAGAGTTCTGGTGAATTCTGAAGTATAATAAATGCTCACCAACTAAGCAGTATTGTAATAAACATTATTTATTTCAACACCCCCCATAATGTTTATTTGGAGAGAATGTGAACCTCCTTGAGTTGTAACAAGTCTCTAAGTTTGGCAAATTTTACAATATTTAATGCTTTTGTAAATATGTCAGCAACTTGATCCTCTGTTCCACAAAATTGTAGCTCCGCCACTTGACTTTCAATTATATCTTGAACAAAATGATGATGCACTTCTATATGCTTGGACCTGGCATGATATACCAGATTTTTTGCTAATTTAATAGTGCTTTGATTGTCACAAAATATTGTAGTAGGAGAATCTTGTGGATGGTGTGTGTCTTCAAGTAGTCTTCTAAGCCACAATGCTTCTTGAGACGCCTTTGATGAACCAATATATTCAGCCTCTGTAGATTAAAGTGACATTGTTGATCGCTTCTTACTGCTCCAAGAAATTGGTCCCGATCTGAGATGAAAGATGTATCTCAAAGTTAATTTTCTATCATCAATGTCACCTGCATAATCAGAATCTGTATATCCAACTAGAGTAGGCTCACTCCCATACTTGTATTCAATGCCAAGCTAATAAGTATCCTTAATGTAGCTTAATATTCTTTTAGCTACTTTCCAATGTTCAGTGTGTGGATTTTCCATGTACCTGGATACAATACCAACTGCATATGCAATATCTGGTCTAGTTATAGTAAGATACAAAAGATTTCCAACAAGCTGTCTGTACAATTTTCCATCCACCTTCTTTTGAGTAGAGTTAGCACTAGTTTTAATCCTACTTCACATGGGGTATTAGATGGTTTACAATCACTCATATTAATTTTTTTTTATCACATCAAGAGCATATTTAGTTTGAGAAATCATGATCCTTCCTTCTTCTTTCCATACTTGCATACCCAAAAAATAGTGCATCAACCCTAAATCAATTATTTCAAAAGCTTGCTTAAATTGATCCTTGGTTATTTCAACATTATGTGTGTGATCTCCTGTAATAATAAAGTCATCCACATATAATACAATAATAACAACTTTATCATCACTATGTTTTACATACACATCTGAATCAACTTTACTTCTTTTAAATCTTGCATCTATGAAGTACTCATTTATTTTAGAGTACCATGCCCTTGGTGCTTGCTTAAGACCATATAATGATTTTTTTAATCTACACACCAAATTTTCTTCGCCAACTTTAACAAATCCTGGTGGTTGTTGCATATAAATTTCTTCTTTTAAATCACCATGTAGAAAAACACTTTTTACATCCATTTGAAATATTTTCCAACCAAACTTTGCAGCTAAAGAAACTATTGTATGAATGGAAGTCATTTTAGCAATTTGAGCAAAGGTTTCAATATAGTCTATACCTTCTGTTTGTGAGAAACCTTTAGCCACTAACCTTGCTTTGTGTTTTTCAATAGCTTCATTTGATGTGAACTTTGTTCTATAAGTCCACTTGCAACCAACCACATTTTTCCCTTTTGGAAGTGTTGTCAATTCCCAAGTTCCATTTTTCATCAAAGAATTGTACTCCTCTAGCATAGTTGCTTCCCATTCATCTTTTCCTTTTGCTTCTTCATATGTGCTTGGAGTGTCAACCTGCATCACCTTAGCCATAAGAGCATAGTTAGCAAACATATTTCTAGGGCCTTCTTGGTAAATGTCATGAATGCTTCTAGTTTTTCGTGTATTTTCATCATCACTTTCACTTGATTCTTGAACTTGTGTTCCTTCTCCTCCTGTAGAAGATTGCACACCTTGATCTTGATCATTAGTAGAAGTGGACTTATCTTCTTCAATCAAATTTGGAAAGCAAGATAATGTAGGAGGATTATCACTCTTATTATCTTCATCAAATCATACATCCCTTTTGATATGAATTTTGTTTGTTTTAGGATTGTATAACCTATATCCTTTTGACTCCTCACTATACCCAACCATTATGTACTTCTCACTTTTCCTTTCTAGTTTGGTCCTTCTTTCATCCAGAATGTGAACATATGTATTACAACCAAAGAATCTAAAATGTGATACTGTAGGCTTTCTTCCACTCCATGCCTCTTCTGGTGTTATGTTCAAAACTGCCCTAGTAGGTGTTCTATTCAAGATACATACTGCAGTATGAATTGCTTCAGTCCAAAATTTTGCATCTATATTTCTAGAGTGAAGCATACACCTAGCCATTTCTATTATAGTTCTATTTTTTTTTTTCTTTCGGCAACCCCTTTTTGTTGAGGTGAATAAGAAACTGTTGATTCTTTCTTTATCCCATGCTCTTTACAAAAATCTAAGAAGGCTTTATTCATATACTCAGTCCCTCTATCTGTTCTTATTATCTTTAGCCATTTTCCACTTTGTTTTTCAGTCAAAGTTTTAAACTCTTTAAACTTTTGAAACACTTCATCCTTCTTTTGTAAAAAATACACCCAAATTCTTCTAGTACAATCATCTATAAAAGTGAGAACATACCTTGATCCTCCAAGTGAAGGTATTTTAAAAGGGCCCATTACATCAATATGAACCAAATGTAGAGGAGTTCTTGCCCTCCATGATTTACCTTGTGGAAAACTTTCCACATGTTGCTTTCCCATTGCACATCCTTCACATACCTTATGACTTGGTGAGATCTTGGGAAGCCCATGCGCCATATGTAGTTTCTCCATAAGCTTGAGACTTTGATAATTGATATGTCCCATTCGTTCATGCCATAACCTACTCATAGAATCATATTTGGCAATAGCACATAGATTCTCATCTCCATTGTTAGAAGTAAATTCTTAAAATTTATATAATCCATTCTCCATTTTACCAATTGCAGTCACTCTATAATTATTGTTCACATCCTTGATTAAACATTTGTCATTATAAAACTCTATCTTATACCCTTGATTTGCAATTTGAGATACATAAAGTAAATTTGTTTTTAATTCAGGAACAAACTTCACATTTTTTAACACACCATTATCAACTTTGACATTTCCAGTCCCTTTAACTTCTAAAGCACTATTATTTCGGGCAAATATATTTTCTCTGCACTACTTTCACTTATTGATTCAAATTATTCCTTATTATGAGACATGTGTTGTGTAGCACGAGAATCAATAACCCAATCATCCTTAAAATAATTATTTTCTTTAAGTGCAACACATAAAGTATTTCTTTTATAATCAACAAATTTAGTATACTTGTTTGTCTTCTTCTCTGTATCTCTATTCTTTTTGAAACATTCATTTGCTTTATGACCCATCTTGCCACAATAATTGCATTTCCATTTACTTCTATTATAATCCATACTTTTATTTTCACACTTCCAATTTCTTTCTTTAGATTGATTATCTTGTGACTTTTTGTAGTATTGCTTTCCTTTCATTATGAATGCTTGAGATTGACTATCAAATGATCCCCTTTCTTTAATTTGTCTTTTCTCTTCCTGAACTAGTTTAGCACATAGTTCTTCTGATTTAATACTTTTTAATTTGTCTGCAGTATCTAATCCCCTTATAAATGACTGATAAGATCTTGGAAGCCTTTGTAATATAATTTGCACAAAATCTCTATCATCTATATCCTTTCCAAGAGAAGAAAGCTCATTTTTCTTTTCCTTCAATTTACTAATTCATGTTATATAACTCTGTGGTGAGAGATAAGATCCATACATCACCTGAATTTTGATATACTTTTTTCAAAATATCCCATGCTTTGACTCCACTTCTCTCATTACAAAAATCTAGAAAAACTTCTTCTGAAAGTGTAAGCTTGATAAGTGCTATTACTTTTTTATCTCTTTTATCCCAATTTTCCTGATCTTTTCCAGGATTTGCTGGTCTTTGTTCACTGCCAGTAACAATCTCAAAACAATTTTGAAGAGTTAGAGTAATTTCTATATGAGATACCCAATCATAATATTTTTTCCCATTCAATTTTACTGTGGGCAAAGAAACACCAAGAGAATCCATTATTTCAACTTCTCTCCTTTTTGGATGAGAATGAAACACACTTCAAGATCTTTAATACCCAGAAAAAATGAAAATTTCTCACCAATCTTTGTGTAGAAATTCTCCCCTTTGTTGCAGAATTATCACTTGCCACAGAAAATTCTAAGTGCTGCTCAGCTAATTTGTAACCTGCAAAAATCAGAATTTCCACACTACAAAATTCATGCATTCACTGCCCAAGATTTGAAAAAGCTCTGATACCATGATGAACAATAAAAAAATAGTAGACGAGTAGTGCAAAGTATAGCTGTGAACAGAACAGAGCAGAGCACAATGAAGCACAGTAGAACAGCGCAGCTTATCAACACCATTAAATTGTACAATTACATATCAACACCATTAAATTGTAATTACATTATGCAAATCACTATACAATTTTTTACACACAATGCAGAGAAGACTACTATATTTATAATCCTTTTTGCAGACTTCTGGAAAGTTCTAAAAGAGCTACGATGAAAATAAGAAGAGAATTATGGAGTCTTCCTCCCAGCACTGTTAAGAGAGTTATGGATAATTCTGAAGTATAATAAATGCTCACCAACTGAGCAGTATTGTAATAAACATTATTTATTTCAACACTTTTGCAACACCATACCTTACCTACGGTGGCAATGTGACACTTTCAAACTGTGAATAAGGATTCTTCATCAAAGTGTGATAAAAGCAACACACATGCACCAAAATGGAAGCTTTCAAACAATGTTTGGGCAATCAACAAAGCGTATTGATAAGGAGATTTTTGCCAAATATTATTGTTGGAGACACAGTGTTTGGCATGCATGCAAAATGTGCAATCATAGACAGTCGACTTGAATTTTTGATAGAATACCTCATAAGAATCGTCTTATGGAATGTAATGAATTGCAGTACATATTTTTTTAGGAATATGTTTTAAATCTTAACCTGTAGTTTGAACATTAAGAAGATTGATAAGAAAAGTGAGGAATTTCGTCAAATGGATGTAGAAATTGCTAAATGAGGTCACAATAACAAGAAGCAAAACTGTAATTACTATTCTCCTGAGGGGTATACAAGTAGAATCTTTTGAAGGATCTATGCAAATCATCAACATTTTTTTGTTAGAGGTTTAAAACCTCTTTGGCTAAGAGCCAAGGATTGAGGGGTATTCATTTTGCCAAAATCTGTTTGGGGCTCGATCTTGACCTCATCGCTTATGGTGTAAGAGCCTTTTGCACTCAATAAGAATTGATCCCTTGTGGGCCCATTGAGAACCAAACAACTTCACCAACAAACCAATGGCTCATTGACCAAATCATCATTATTAGGGAAGAATCCATTCTATTTTGATGTCCTTGGCATTGCCAAGAAATTGATACATGTTTCACATGTGTCACCATTGCTCTAGTTTGTTTAAAAGGTGATATGAGATGTTTTATAATAATGATGAACCAGCTAGAGGGTTTGAGTTTTTGTTTCTCATGTGATCAAGAAAGAGATACAACATGCCCTAATTTGGGCTATAAGAGAAGGGAATGGGTCTCAAATGAGATGATCCATTATGGCTAATAAAGAGTCTTCTAAGTCTAGCATTATTTTGAAGATTGGAAGAGATCTAATTTCCAACATCATGTTTCTGCATCTTTAATCGGCGTTTATGAAAGAAGATGACTTCAAATAATGCTATCTTCAAATCTTCATGACCATCATGTTTGCTTGGCACTCTGGTTTAAGAAGTATGGGTTTGATTCAATGAAAGAGGTACCAATTAAGCACATGAAGACAATAGAGGTACCAATCAAGGATACCTTCAGAAGAAATCAGAGATGGAGCAAATGGAGATGGATACTTGAGAAAAAAGAAAACCTAAATTGAAAGTTGCATTTTCAAGTTATCTATTTGTAAAAGTGCTTTGTGTCACTTATTGTAACTAAAAGTTAGATTTTAGGTTCTATTTTTGAATAAGTTAGGTAAATCCTAACTTTCTTAATTTCTGAAGGGTATTTATTAAAAGTGATCACTTAGGTAGTTATCTTAAGTAGTTATGCTAAATGTTTAGACAAGTGGGTATTCTAAGTGCTTACGGGTTAGTTATCTGGGTGAGCCTTTAAATTCAAGCTCATTTGTAATGTAAAGGGGACTTTTTGCAAAGGGGAAACTATGGAGAAATTTCCAAAGAGGCTTTTGGCTTTACACTATGAAGAAAAGTGTTTTTGATCTTGTATATTTTCAAAAGGATAATGAAGAATGCATTTAGTTGTATGTCTTGAATGTATTCACGAGTTATTATTACTAATTTTTCGTATGCTAAGTTAGTAATGTTTTTATATATTGGTGGAATCCAATGGTCTTTCTAATCTATGTAATTGATTTGACGAAATGCATTCATTTCTTGGTATCTTGATGTGAATATGTTGGAATAGCATATCTTTTTGTATGTCAAGGTTTGTTATCCTTATTTTGTCATCACTGTATTATGCGCTTAAACCCCCTTTGTAATCATTATGCATTATGAATCTTAAATGGTATTCATGTGTCTACTATTGGGGTTTATGTTATTCATTTATTTTAGTTTATTTTTGTCTCCTTTTAGTGAAAAGTACACAAAAAATTTCAAATACCCCCATCATACAAGGGAGTTACCCCTCTCAAACGTAGAGGAAGATTGTGATCTGATTGCAATCTCTCCAACTGTTGGCACGATTGTCACTGCTCAAAAAGAAAACAAGGTTAGTTTTGAAGAAGCACTCATAGTTATGAATCTATTTACCAACATTTTGCAAGAGCCAAAAGAGGACAACCATAGTGACAATTGTATGGTGTTGCTGGTAAGTAGGTAGGAGTTTGTAGATGGTTGGGACAAAGAAGAAGAATGTTGCAAGGATGTGAACGATGTTGATTTCCATGTAGGACAACCAATAAGAGTAGATGGTAATGTTGGGGCAACATAAAAGATTGGCCATAAAGAAGAAATAGAAATCCAAGAAATTTTACACCCACAATGTTGGGATGAGTACATTGTGGAGGTAACAAAGAAAATGGAAGATGATCTGTTACATCAAATTGCAATTGTTCAAGAATAGTGGCTTGTATTGATAGGAAGTTGGACAAACTTTGTAACAGAGGATGAAAATAAAGTACTTGGGAGGCGTTTCTACAAGGCGGACATGGATTCCCAAAGTAAATCTGAAGAACTAGAATTCATCTTACTTTGTAAGGGAGGCACTATTCCACTTACATGTTGGAAGAGACAAAAGAAGTAAATTGATAAAGATTTTTGCCAAGCATAGAAGGTATGCTAGAAGTTGCTGATCCTAGGGTGAAAGGGTAGTCCTATTACCCAACTCCCTTTGCGAGCTACACTCACAAACACTTCAGTTGGAGAGCCTGATGAAGGGGCATCAACCCCTTTTCCTTTCTTTTCTCCATTAAATTTATTCTATTACAATTTTGGTTTGTTAAGACAAAATCTTGGTCTGTAGGAATTGGCTAACAATTACAGAATTTGCTGTTCGATGGAAGGCAGTTATAGAAGTGGCTATTCGATGGAAGCCATGGGAACCATTTTGACAAGGAAAGAGGGAAACCGAAAGGAAAAAAAAATGGAGATATTGTCCTGATGGATGTGAGAAGACATACATAGAGGAAGAAATCAAGTGCTCCCATTTGGGCTGAAAGAATATGAAATTTGTCTTGGGAACCACAACCCATCGTAAGAGAGCAAGGGACATCAAGATGAATTGGTATTGGTTCGAACAATAGTGGCATTGACATTGGCTTTATCCTTCTTTTGAGTGACAGGTTGGGAGGAAGGAACACTAGATTAGAAGAGGTTGCCATCGATGAACAAGATGTATATTGACATTTGTACTTTGATTGCTTGGAAGGATAAATATTGAATAAAAGATTTACTATTGTGAATATTCATTTGTTTTGCCCTGTGCCGAATCAGAGTTTTACTTGAAAATTGTATCTCATTTTTGAATTTTTGTCTTTGAATTCATTTTTGCATCTGTATTTAACCTCTCGTCACCTTACGGGTAGAATTAACTAACATTTTTCATTGGTTTGGAAGAGGGTTGCCATCAGAAATATAAAATAAACGCGAGGGTGAAAAACTCACATATAGAAAATAACATCAAGGACCCAAATAAAGGTAAAGGGAGATGGATGGTGACGATGGAAGACAAGGAAAAGTATAACTACCAATGATTGTATTGTCTTGCAACCCATCTCCTCAAGTGCATGTCGTCGATGGCCAAAGTAAGTTCGTCCCTCTCAAAAGGGAGCACATTTGGCGTAATAAACTTTTTAAAACTTATGTTTGTCCCTCTTACATATGCGTAGAATTTAGGGACATAATATGGATATTTTAGTCACTTTAGTAATAAGGTAAAGTCATATTTAAGAAGGTACTTGAATGAAGAAAATAAAATATTATTCATCCAATCTTAAAATTGATTAGATGTCAGAAGGAGAAGTCATAGTCCTTCATCCTCAAGATTGCTTGTCTTCAAGCAATCACAAGGAGGATTGCTTGTCTTCAAGCAATCACAAGTCTAGATGCTATAAAGTCTGTCAGCTCTCCCATGTTGCATCCTTCACTTGTATGTTTTTTCACTTCACCAAATAATCTTTGACAACCTTCTTTAGATGTTACAACCCGCTTGGTAACATGTTTACACTCTTTTTTTGCAAAGCGATTTTGTGGTGAATCTGTGTATGTGTATGAACATGGTTACAACTTAGGAATATTTTTTCATGAATTTTAATGAATGAGATGTTCATCTATAAATGATCATTGATACTTAGTCATTGTAATCTTCCACTATATTGATATCGATTCTATGTTATGGGCCAACTACAAATGTGTTCTAAGATGAATGTGGGATGAACACCTCCACTCTTTGAGAACAGAGAGGGAGAGCATCATTAGAGAGAGGAGTATAGATAGGGGAACAAGTTGAAGTGTTGACCAAGTCTTCGCACACACGATCACCAAGCTCAAGTGGTCCCTTAGTCTTTTGGTTTGTCCTTCAAGCATAAATAGAGGTAAGCATTACTATCTTATATTGACATTGTTAGTAAACCCAAGCTTAATGTTGACTCGATTATGTTTAAGTCTGCTTCATTTCTCTGAGGTCAAGATTAAATTATGCGAGCTAATTGTTAAATACATTAAGTAGCTTTTATTCATTAATACATGTATATGTATGGATGTACAATTACATATAACATAAAAACATGTATGCATGCAAATGGGTAGTAAACATATAGGTATTCACATGGACCTAAATACATAATTATATATGCATGTGTACATGTGTGCTGATGTGTAATGACGACAATATAATTTTATACCTATTTTAATGAAGATTGAAATTAATAGTCATTGTTGACTAGCTGAGTCTTGGTGCAAGTTTGAGTGCCCTTTGAGATGGCTTAGACACCATGAAGCATTGTTAGCTAATGCTTTATTAATTTAAGTCAATATTTGACTTTATTTATTTTTTAAAAAAGTTTATTAAAAGAAAGTGGGAGGGTGCTTCTTAAGAAGTTGGCTTAAGCCATGAAGGACTAGATTTCACATTTTTAAAAGAAATATTGTTAAAGTTTCACATTGTTAAAAGAAATATTGTTAAAGTGGCAAGTGGAAAAGGTTTATATTGGGCTTAAACTCTTTTATGCACCAAATACTTATTCATGGAACTTTGGAATGAAATGGGATTTATAAAATGAATCAAACAAATCCCTAAGGCCCGTTTGGGTACTGGAATACCATATCCTGGATATGGTCAATTCTGGAAGATGTTGCAATTCAGGAAGATGCTTATCCTCAAAATGAAATCCGGAATATGGGCTGATCCGTTTGGTTCACCCGGAAGATGACTGAGAAGATGCATAAGGAATTTTAATTCTTTATTTTTTAATTTCTTTGAATATGGTGTGTATATGTGTGTATATATACACACATGCACACATGTGTATATATACATACATGTATGTATATATACACACATGTGTGTACATACACATGTATACACATATACGCACATACACGTGTGTGTATACATACACATACACATACACACATACACGTGTGTTTACACATACATGTGTATATATACACACACATACATGTGTGTATATACACATACAAGTGTGTATCCATGTATACACATATACACACGTGTATATATACACACATGTGTGTATATATACACACACAAGTGTGTATACACATATACACACATTATGTGTGTATATACATGTGTGTATATATACACATGGACACATGTGTATATACACGTGTATATGTACACACACACACACACACATATATATATACACATCCTTATAGCAATATAATATATATCTTTATAGTCACGAGTTCTACGAAATATTAAATTTGGTATGTATATACAAGCACATGTGTATATATACACACGTATATACACACATGCATATATACACATGTGTATATACACACATGTATATATGTACATCCTTATAGCAATATAATATACATCTTTATAGTCACGGATTCCACAAAATATTAAATTTGGTTTTCTAAAAATTGGAATTCCCATTCCACTTATTTTGAAATTCCAATTCCACCTATTTTGGTGGAAGATGCAAATTCCCATTTTGGAGCAAAATTAGAATTTTGAAATTCCAATTCCAATTTTTGAATGGACACAAACATGAAATTAAAATTTCCTGGAATTAAATAATGCCACTTCCAATCTAATTCCAGGAAACAAACGGGTGGTATGAAGTTATAGAGAATATTGTTTTGTGAAGATTAATGGGAGGCTCGGAGCTTGAAGTGAGACTCCAACCATTTCTTGATTGGAAACCACCTTGCGTTTCGATACCAAAGGGTTTTACCTTAGGAATATAAGTTAAAAACTACTCCAAAATTATCATTATCATTATCATGGTCCGATTGATGAAAACGGAAGTGACATTAGCTGGTAAAAGAATGGGGTGTTTCTTGAGTTTGAATTGCAAGTGTTGCGAGTATTGAGTGTAGAATATCTTAAGTAGCTTGTATTTACTCTTCTATACGGAAGTAAAAGCGAAGGCATCGTTGCCTTGTAGAACCTCAAGTTCATTATTAGAGCTTGATATAAAAGTATTCTCACTTAATTAGAGGAGGAAAAAGAACAAAATAGTTGCTTTGTGGCTGAGAAATTGAAGGGAAAGCCTTTAGATTTTTTATTCATATTTGCTTTTGGTTCAAACATGTAGCCGCTTACTCTTCCGTGCTTATTTAAATATTAATTGCATGTAAAGATAAACTTTCTAGTTTTAAACGAACGGTCGGGAAAACTAAACTCTATTATTGGAGCTTTAGTTGAGTTTCCTTTTGGAATTGTAGAAGTAGAGAGTTCCTTTTGAAATACAAGGGGTAAGAGTAGTTTGAACGATGGATGAAATATTGTTTCTATTTTTCTCGAAAACCAAAGGAAAGAAGAATTAAGTGTAAATAAGTTTGTCCTTAGAAACGCCCAAATGTTACTATAACAAGAGAAGGAATAATGTTTCTATTTTTATTGAAAAGAAAAAGAAAGAAAAATTAAATATAAATATGGTTGTCTTTGTATAGAAACAACACATTGCTTATTCGATAGTTGAGAACACAAGTATGTGACACGAACAAATTATATTAATGCAATATAGGAATAACGTAAGATTTTATAGGCAAGCATATGAACGATTAGGTATGAGGGATTACTAGTCATTTACCTCCTTGTGTGTGGAAACCTATGGAGGTCCTGTAATGTGCAAAATAGAGTAATTAGTGGAAAGCCGAGGTTCATATTTGAGGACAACATGTTAATAGTTTTTTGTCTTGATTATTTCGTGGTCACCTATGAAGCATTGAAATTGAGACAATATTTCCAAAGAGCATTCACTTTTCCATACTTGGATAATGTTCACCTTATCATGAGTACATGAGGAATGAAGAACCTTGTTTATAATCATTTAAAGTAACTAGCCATTGGTTTGACAAGTTAGGTACTTTGAGCTTTGGTGGTAACCCTAGTCTAAATGTGAGAACACATCTATAATGTTTCGATGCCTCTACTTGTTAATCATTTGTTTAAAGTTTAAAACTAAAGAGAGTCTAAAGTACCTAAGTCGAGTAAGGGAGGTTGAACATATGCCTATATTTTCAATTTGAGTGTGGTACAAGACCTTGGCGAAGGTGGTTCAAAGATTTGCTTGTGCATAGCTACTTCACCATGTCCAGATATATAGGCTAGTTAGTTGGTTATACATAGCATATGTCTATACTTGTGTGATCAACTAGAACCTACTTAGGATACAACATTAGCTTAGAGGGCATTATGACCAATTCTAGTATATGTACCCTTCATGAAGGGTAGGTCCACTTCAAGTAGGAATGTGTGCAAGAGACTGCCACATCCATGGTTAGAGGTGCACTTGAGTGATGCTCTCCCTCCTCTAGATTCACGTTGAGACTTGTGATACAGTTAAGTCTTCTAGATTATTAAGTAGACGATAAACCCTTTCTCTCTTTCCTAAGCTTTGTTTCTTTTATAAAGCTTCATTAATATGGATATTCTAATGTGAATTGAAAAGATAGGAACTAAGATTAGTTTCATTGTATAGCATGTTGTACCTTTCCTGTATGATTTAAAAGTTGTTGGAAAGACAAAATTCTCACGTGTATTTTTTGCATTTATTTACACTTGAACAATATTGCAGTTTCCATTTCGTGTTCATAGGAATGCCATATTACATTAGAAGGGTACACACCTTGAAATCAATCATTGCCTCTAGAATCAATACCAATTTGCCTTCCTCATCCAAAGGAGGAAACTCTACAAAATGAATCACATTAGGCCCAAGTGCCTTTTTGAGGCACGACACATAAAACATTATGCACCTTGCTACTCTCAGGTAGCTCAAGCTCATTAGCCACCTCTCTAATCCTACAAGGGATTCTAAACCTATGTTACTCGGGGACGCATTTCCGGCAAAAATTGACCCGTCCCCATTTTCGGGATGTCCCAGAAACTCGGAAACTTCCAGAAACCTTTCCCTTGGCTGTCCATAAAATTAATGTTTCAGTTTTGATAATTTGTTTGATTTCCACTGTCATGTGAACTCTAAAGTTAAATTATTTAACACAAACATTATATGTTAAGGTTCTATAATTTATATAAGCATAAATTATCCATGTTTTATATGAATATTTAAAATTTCCCTATTTTTTATATAGCTGTTCCTACTGCCGTCCCCTGTTCTGAGAAAAAAAAAATCCATCCCAGAAACCCGTTTCCCCGTCCCCACCTCCCCTCGTCCCGGAAACCTGGGGTAACATAGTTCTAAACAGACCATATAAGCGAGCCTTTCATCTTCTCTATGCTACTCTTTTTTACAATGGATTGTCTCAAGGGCTCCAATCTCCAATAGATCACGTCTCTTACTTCAAATGCACACTCAATATGGTGCCAATTAGCATACATCTACTAATTTTGAGCATGTTGGATATTTTTTTAAAACATCGCATGACTTGAAGATCATTAGCTCTAGGTACACTATGATCTCCAAAACATAAATCAATCAAGTGGGGAGTTTCATAACCATACAATGCCATGAATAGAGACATCTTGACAGTTATAAAAAAGATGGAGTTTTACCAAACTCCACCAAATGCAACCACTTAACTCACACCTTTTGTTGCCTTGAAAATTTATTGCATAGGCAACCATCCACACACTAATTAACAATATTAGTTTTCCATCAACCTAGGGTGGTAAGTAGTGCTATGAGTCAACTTTGTACCACATAACTTAAACAAATCTTGTTAAAACAAGTTCATGAAATTTCTATCTTTGGCAGTGATGATATTTTTAGGTGTCCCATGGAGTCTAAACACCTCAAAAGAAAAAAAAAACTTAGCACCTGTATTGTTGTATATCCCATTGAAATGCCTTAAAAAAAAAAGCTTAGTCAATATCTCCACCACCACATAGATGCAATCCTTCCTTTGCACCTTGGGAAGTCCTGTAATAAAACCAATTGAGATGCTTTCCCATTTTTGCATAGGAATGGACAGGGTCTCCAATAGATCTACAACGTAAGTATGCTCATTTTTTTTTGTTGGCAAACTTTGACATTCATGAACATACTTAAGAATTTGACCTTTCATCCCTTTCCATGAGAATATCCCATTGATCTACTTGTATGTCTTATAACATCCAAGGTGGCCAGCCTTAGGAGTGTCATGAAATCTTTAAAAACCTTTAATTAAGCTTGGATTCAAGAATTAGCAACAATATTTCTTTGTCAAATATGAGATTATCCCTTACATTTGATCTATCACCCTGCAAGGAACCATCCAAGCTGATATTGGCAAGGGTATTCTTTGCATATCAACATGCATTTTCTTTTTCCAATCTACTACTATCTCTTAAATTGAGCACAAATTTGGCCTTCTTAACAATGCATCAGCCAATATATTTTTTTTCCTTAACACTTTGTGTCAAAATCTTAGGTTTTAAGTTTGCTAACCCATTTTTGTTGCCTATCATTGAGATCCTTACGATTTGGGAAGTACTTGAGTCTCTTATGATCAATTTTAAACATAACAACAAAAATATTTAAAAAAAAAAAAGTAAACTAAAAATACAAGAACTTTTGAAAAAATGGGATTTAAACGAGAATAAATCAGATTTTAAGAAATCTAAAAATTGTTGGAAAGAGAGAAATACCCGCTTTTAAATTTAAAGGTGTTTCCATATCATAAAAATATAGACAAAAATAAAGTAGAAAGTTAAGTCCATGAATTATCCAAATGAAACGTTCGTCTAAAATAGTAGAATGTGGTGTAGCATGTAAGCTTTGCAACTAAATGATTCTTTGGTAAGTTCTATATGAAATTTATAAAGGTATTGCTATGTTAGAATAAAATAGTTGAATGATATATGAGTAGAGCTATAGTCTTGTTGTATGATGTGAGTGGGTGGTAAAATAATACTAACAATGCTGCATTCCAAATTATTATGATTAATATAAAAAAAATTCTTAATCATAGAAACTACACTATCATAACAAACTCTAAAAACTTTGAAAACTTAGTAAGACCTCAAAACAACCATAATAAATGTGTTTGCATTTCAGTAGAATTAAAAAAAAGAAAAATTCATTGTAAAATTTTCAAGTATAAAACTCAAAAATATATCATCCAAATAAAACTCTTTAATGGATAAAAAAAAAAACCATTTCTCATAATAGATAGAGTCAAATGGGCATGAATTATGCAATTAAAAATATTCAAGGCACAAAACCAAGTCATATTTAAAGCCTTGCTAAAAAATCAAACCTTCAAAGTTAGTCAAAATATTGACTCGTGAAAAGTAGAGAAGAAGATAGACACAAAACATATTTTAGGATAGATATGCATAATATCAAATAAGCATACCAATGACTAAGATTTTGATCTCACAAAGATCATACATCTTGATGCAAAATTGGGTTAAATATAAACATTAGGTTGATGTGCCAAGGGTTTTCGTACTACAACTTGAGAGAATGATGAAATGTTATGAGGACAAAAGATGACCTACACGTAGCATTGCTTCTTCACTTTAGTAATAAGATTGCCAAAAAAAAAAAAACTCTAGCATTATTGTATTCATAAAAAAAAACAATGATATGATAAAGAGCCTAAATTAGCATTAAATTCAAGCCATTTAGCCAATAATATGGATCATTTCTTTCCAGGGAACTAACTTACAGGCTATAGCTATTGAAAAAGATAGACCATCAAATATTGTTTGGACCAAATAATCAACCAATCTTCACAATAACAATTCAATTGTGCAAGGAGTTTTACACAACTTACTAAAGGGGGTCTAAAATTTGAAGGCAAAACTTTTGGCTCTGCTATGGCGGTTAGTGTTCCTGGCTCTCTGACTCCTCCCGCTCCCTCAGCGACGGCTAGGGCTTCTGACCCTTTGGCTCCTTTGACGGCGGCTCGGACTCCTGGCTCTTCAGCTCCCTCGTCAGAGGCCAGGGTTCTTGGCTCTTTGTCTCCTCTAGCCCCTGGCTCCTTGGCTCCTTCTGGGGCGGCTCGAGGTCCTAGCGCTTCGGCTCCTTCGGTGGCGGCTCAGACTCCTGGCTCTTCGGCTCCCTTGCCGGAGGCCAGGGTTCTTGGCTCTTCGGCTCCTCTGGCCCCTAGCTCCTTGGTTCCTTCTGTGGCGGCTCGGGATCTTGGCGCTTCGGCTCCTTCGGCGGCGACTTGGACTCCTGGCTCTTCGACTCCCTCGCCGAAGGCTAGGGTTCTTGGCTCTTTGGCTCCTCCGGCCCTTGGCTCCTCTGCAACTCGGGGTCCTGGCGCTTCAAATCCGAGGGGGAATAAGGATTCTGTTCCTTTTATGGTCTCTAACCCTATCATTATCCCTCTGGAGGATGAGTTTGTGAAGGATACCATGGCCTTATCTGCAGGTTCAAAGGCTTCTGGCCGAGTCTTCCTGACCTTCACTCCTGGATTTCTCGACATTGGGAACCTAGTATTTCTGGTACTGTTCACATTTTTCCTATGGCTCGGGGTTTTTTCATAGCAAAGTTTGAAAATGCTACTGATAGGAAAATAATTTTATGTGATCATTTTTATAGTTGGGATGCTCGGTTTATGCTTATGGTGAAGCTTTGGCATCTTGACTTTGATCCCTCTTCTGAGACTTTCTCCAAGGTTCCCATTTGGGTCCGGCTTCCCTACCTCCCCCTTCATCTTTGGGTGGATTCCCTATTAGAGGCTGTGGGTGAGGCTCTTGGGGACTTTGTGATGGTTGATGAGGACTCTTCTGATATTCTTCATTCAACTTATCCCCAAATTTTGGTGGACCTGGACATTTCTAAGGGTCTTCAGGTAAAGATTATGCTGCAGCACTCTAAAGGTGCCTAGATCCAATCCATGGATTATGAAGGGCTCCCCTTCAGGTGCAGGAGATGTTTCAAAACTGGTCATTTGGCTGATCAGTGTGGCTTGGAGAAGATTAAAAATAAATCTGCTTCTTGGTGGAAGGGGGCTTCTTCTCAACATTACACTGTTGGGAAGGCTTCGTCTGTTCGAAGCTTTTCACAGGTGGTTTCTTCTGCTATGGAGGTTGCTGAGGCAAATGAGCCTCTTGTGTCTGCTAAGGTCTCTTCCCCGGGTGAGGCCTCTCCTCTGTCTGTTTCTGCTGTCTCTGTCCCTGCGGTGACTCTTTGTATCGAGACTTGTGTTCAGGTCTCTGATAGAGGTGAGGTTGCTGCTTCTCTTGCTAGCAACGATCCGTTGTTTCCTTCTGGCCTGGTGGCTACGGGCTTTGTTGTACCTATCTCGTTGGCTGTACCTAGCCCTTCTATGGTACCTTCTCCTGGCTCTCTGGATCTGGGAGTTTTGGTCCCCGATTTGCAAGGTTTGGCCAACGTGGTGGATGTTGGGTGGACTGATGTGAAAAGGAAAAAATCTAAAAATTCGCCCACGTTTGTTATGGCCCTTCAATCCCAAATGGGGAAGAAATGACCCTTCTTGTGGCTTTGGGTCTTGGCTGCTGGTTCTTTGCTGGTTGTTCCTCTTACGGGATGCATCTGGGCTGCTGGACTTCCATGTCTTATTTTTTCTTGCAGTGTTGATGGGTTTCCTGTTCTCTTTCTCTGTGGCCTTGGCTGTGGCCTGTTTCTGTCTTTGTTCCTGCTATTTTTTATGTAAGGACCTATTGCTATATCTTAAACTTTGTATTGGGTTTCATGCACCCTTTAAAACCTGTTTTACTTAATAAAAAAAAATTCAATTGTGCAAAAAAATAAGAAAAGAAGTAGACACAAAATTAAACCACGATAAAGTACACATAAAATATGAAGTAGACATAGTGAGCTAGCATATACCCTTAGAATATAAACCATTCACCTATCATAACAATAAAATACTCTCTTTGAATAAAAGCCTCACCAAAATAAAATAGATTCACATTTTTTGTCTTGTTAATTTAAACTAAGAGATCCTTGTGATGTACACAATGAAAACTTTATTTAACATTTGATGTAGATAAGAAGACAAAATTAAACCACGTGTGACAATGCATGACAATATTACAAAAGTCTTGACGTCTAAATATAGATAAACTTAAACATTATTAAGTCGACACAAAATATGATTTACAAATAGTGACCGAAAATATAACCTCATAATATAAATCGTTCGCTTGTCATGAGATTAAAATAATCTCTTTGGCTGGAAGCCCAACACCAAAATAAGATGGATTTAACATTTTTTTATCTTGTTAATTAAAATTGAATGATCCTGGTGATGTGCACATTGAAAATTTTATTTAGTGATTTATTCATCTATTTGTATGCACATGGTTGAATTTTGTGCAAATAGTATTTATATGACATGAAGTTATAGAATATATTTGTGTAGTGCTACAACAAAAAATGCTTTCCTTTGACTCAAATACACTTCTCAACCCCACAAATTTGCAACTAGTTGTACCTTCTATGCATGTTTCGACGAGCTCCCTTTTGTAGTGCCCTAAAAATATTATAAAATAATGTCATTTTGTAGGTTTAGAGGGTTTCGCAAGTTGGTGAGAGATTGAATACAATTTCAATTGCAATTGAAATGAGATTTTTATACAATTTAAATACAAAAAAGTTGTTGAATTTTCAATCAATGAAATTTAAAAAAAAACTATTTTTTTGTAGAAAAAATTGTCCGCAAGATCCCCAAAATATTAGGTACAATAAGGATTTTTTGGAGATTTTGGCTTCTCTCATTTTAATAATGAACTTCCCTCCAACTGGTTATTGTCTGAATTTAGTCAAGGCATGCATTATGGCTAACATCTCCTTATAAATGGTGTAACTCATGTCACCACCTCTCCATTTCCTACTCTCAAATGCAATTGGTGCTTGTTTTGCATAAGGACAACCCAATAACTTCTTCTAAAACATCACACTCAAGATCAAATGGCTTAGAAAAATCTGGAATGGCTGAAACCAGAAGTGCTCATCAAATGCTTGAAGTGATCAAGTGATTCTTGCATTGATTCAAACCAAGTAAAAGCTCCCTTTTTAGTCACCCCAAACTCACACTTTTAACTCTTTAGCAAATAGTAGCTTACTCTCAATGATACCCCAAACCTCATCCAAATATCTCAAGTGTTCTTCCCATGACCTACTAAAAATAAGTATATCATCAAAGAAAAACAAAACAAGCTTATGTAATTGCTTACAAAAATCATGTTCATGTAAGACTTTTTGATCAGCCCAAAGGGCATGACAAGAAACTCATAGTAGCTAAAGTAACATCTGAATGTTGTTTTCCACATGTCCTCTTCAGGTGTAAATCTAATGGTATCTAGATCTCAAGTATATCTTAGAAAAATAGACCGCTTCATGTTGCTCATAAATGATTTCATCTATCCATGGGATGAGATACCTATTCCTAATGGTTTTCTTATTCAATGCCCTATAATCTATGCACATACTCATTGTTCCATCCTTCACCAATAAACAAAAGAAGAAAATGGACTCTTACTCCGTCTAACGTGCCCCATCTCCAAAAGCTCCTTAATTGCTCTATCTCATCTTTGTGCCTCTTAGGATGTCTGTAATATGATGTTATAATTGGTTTGGCTCCCTCCTCTAGCCCAATCATGTGCTCAATGCCCATATTGAGAGCCGGTCTTGGAGGAATACTCCAGGAATACTATTAAAACCTTGATTCGCTTGGATAACAAAGCCTAGATGTCAGGATGGTATGATTTGTTCTCCTCTTCTTGAACCATAGGCATAAATATGCACTATATTGCCCACTCTATTTGATCATGCCTAAGAAAAATTTCCATGCATTTGAGAGCCACTACATGTGGCCCTCCATTAGACATTTCCCTCAATGACACATTCTTACCCTCAAATTTGAACTTCAAATCCATGGTATGAAACTTGCGAGTAATCTCTCGAAGGGAGCATAGCTACTATATATTCAACAATGCATTTGTGCCACTTATTCTCACCACATTGAAGTCATCCTTGACTTCGTAGTTCCCCAACTATAGACTCATCTATGAGATCATCACTCTGAAACCATCTACCTCTTATGTCTTTAATCCTCTAAATTCTACAAGTCCCTTATCTATGAAATTATGAGTGACACCTATATCTATCAATGCCGCCAATCTCTGCCCACCTAATACTCCTCTAATGCAGATGGATTCATTCTTCTTAAGGCTACGGAGTTGGGCCAATGCCCCTTAACCCTCTTCATTTCCAGAATCTCTTGCAAAATCTTCTTCCTCTTTTCTATCTGAATCAGATCGCTGGTCTAATTTTTTTGTTGATGATCTTCAACTAAATAGTACTCTATTTGATCCAAATTCCCTTTGGCCGCAAGTTATGTCAAGGGGCCCAATGTTCTTTGCATGTAAAGCATAATTATTTTTTTCTCAAATGATTATGTGCCTTACTATGAAGTCTTGTGAGGATTGAAATTTAGATTTTGGGGCAGCCCATTCCATACTCCTTGTCGTCTTCACAACTTCATGCAACAATGGAGGATCAAATGCCTTAATCCACCCACTAGGTGTCTTCATGAGTCGCTTATGGAAGAAGACTATCAATCTGCTTTGTATTCCAGAAACCATAAATGAAATTCTTTGAAATTCTACTATGTAAGCCTCTTGTGAACCATATTGTTTCAACTATGCCAACTCCCTAAAGTGCAACTCGTGATCTTCTTATCAAATCTCTCAATGAGTTTATTAGTAAACTCATAATATGTTGATAACCTGTGACCCAAGGTGATAGGGCCATGGTACCACCACTCATGGGCAACTCCATCCAAGTGTAGAGTGACAAACTTGATTGTCTCATCCTTAACCATAGGTCAGAGAACTAGGAAATTGTCCAACTTATATTCTCATGCTCTAGTTGTGCATTTGTCACTAGTACTACCATTAAAATGACAAGTGTAACCTTCTCCAATATTAGTTGTAGCTCTCTATTAACTCTTGGTCCTCTATGACCAACTCTTCCTCCACCCCCCTCTTCTAATTGATGAATTCCTTGAAGGAAAAATGATTTTTTAGAGCATCTGGAAGGGTGTTATATTCTACATAGGCATTGTGGAACTCATCCACCAATGGTAGAGGAGTTTCATGGGCAACCTATATGCATCTCTCTGTATTAAGTGGGTTGGAAAGCCCTACAAAGTGTAGTTGACTATGTTATTATAGGCCACTTCTCATTGTTTCCATGCTAATTTGTGGAACTGTTCTCCCCACTAAATGTTTAGTTACCATGTGTATTGTTTTGATTGCCTTGTTTATTGTTTTGTGTCATATGTGGTAAACACTATCTAAATTCACCCGAGTTGCGACATCATCTTCATCATTGTGTCAAATTTTCTCTCAAGCCTTGAGTTGACACTAATAGAACTAGTTCTAATCTTTTCTCCATCTACCACGTTTGTTGTAGTGCTATCACTATCTTTCGAAGGAAACTAGAATTGTTTCATCTTTTGGAGCCTATGAAGACTACAAATTAGGTCTCCTTTGTTCCCTTTTAAGATATCTTTGTTTTCTCTCACTCATAGAAAGGATTGTGTCTCAATACTATAGTATAACACAAGCTTGCAGAAAAAGGGTTGCTTTGATGCCACTCTAATAAGTAGCCATGATATATTGTTTTGAAATATTTACATGTGTTGGTAGCAATGCAACTATTTGCTGATTGTTGTTTTCAGATTTCATTTTAACATAAGATGCATTCATCGTAACACATTCCCATTGAGAAAAACCAGTGTCACCCAAGAACGCACCCTCGGCATAATTTGACCCATCTCAAAACGGGGACATCCCAAAAACTCAAAAACTCGTAAATGCATCCTCTGGCTGCCCCGTAGTATTAATGTTTGAGTTTTGATAATTTTTTTGACTTTGATTCTCATGTGACCTCTCAATTTAGATTATTTAACATAAACATTACATGTTAAGGTTATATAACGTATATAAACATGCTTTATCTATGTTTTCATTTGAATATTTAATATTTTCCTATAGGTTTTAAATTTTTCCTATTTTTTATATAGCCATCCCCTCTGTCGTCCCCTCAGTCCCCTAAAATGGCAAAAACAAATCCGTCCTAGAAAACCATTTCCTTGTCTACCTGTCTTGGAAACTTGAGGTAACATAGAGAAAAACAACACCAACATACTCAAATAACATGATCAAACCTGAAATATATTATTTTTTAATATTACAATCCTGAAAACAACAGATTGACCAACAATAATGGCCAACCCAAAGCTTCTTAAAGTCTGCAATCTCTTCCCAAGTACTCCAAAATGCCTACAACCTCAATCATTTATCCTCTAATCCAATTGCTTGAGCCAAGGAAGGATGGTCAAACACCAAAAAAATGAAGATTTGAATGCTCTAGATCCCCAAGTGCTAAGGTAGGAAAGTCGCACCCAAGCTAAAATGGCAGTTTGGATTTAGAGTTCATATCTCCACAAAACTTGACAAATGACACATCAAAATGAATCGACCAAGCTAAGGAATGTAATGAGACAATGCCTAGATGCAGATATACCTTCCTCCAAGTGATACAAACAAACTATGACTTCTTTGCAACTTTGAAGATGAAGACTAGCACTCTAAAAAAGCATCCAAACACTACATAAATTGAACAACACTCTCAAAATGAATACACTACACAAAAAAATTGAATACTCGCATTAAAAAATCTCAATTACCTTCATTATTTCTAAAAACCCATATGCAAGCCAAAATCACAGAAAATTGAATCTTAAGTGACCAACTGGCTAGGCTGGATATTTCACCACCAAAACCAGCAACACTAGTGAGGGTTTTCGTCCTCAACCAACAAGAAGGGAGGTCTCTTTGAGTTCATTCCAGTTGTCAATTCAGAATGCTCAAATGAGAGCCCAAAATTTGTATTTGGAATGTGGAGGGAAGAATTAGGGCAACACACTTGAAATTTGAATTATCTTCTCACTTTATCTTTTAAAACAAAATAACAACCCCCTCTACTTGGCGTCCCCTTTAGGGATAATAAAAGAAACATTTTATAACTTATGTTTGTCCGACTTCCCTAGGTGTGGCATTTGGAGACATAATATGAACACTTTATGTCATTAAGTGATGAGATAAAGTCACTTTATAGAAAAACACTTCAAGTGAAATCAATAAAATATTATTCATCCAACCTTAGAACTCCGCCAGGCACTAAAATTGAAAGCAATTCACTTTGAACTGAGAGGAAATAGGGGCTGAGACCAAGTGCCCAAATGGCATCTACTAAAAATAGTTAATGCTAAAAACAAAAACTCTGTTGGAACACATTGAAATCACCCCTCGATCTCTCCACAACAGGACACAGAGTTCCCAAACCAACTCTAGTTAGCCTAGGGGAACCTCAGTATAGGCTAATGGGAAGTCCAAATTGACTAGGTGCAGAAAGGGGATTTTACATATAGATCCTCTGCCTCTTCCATTTTACTTGCTTTTGGAGTTCATACTTGAAGCACTTTTTGTCGGGATTTATATCTTGTGGCACATCTTGTGTCATCTCAAAGTAGGACTTATTCCCTTTACCCCATACTTGTATTCCAAACCTTAAGAGTTTTTGGAATTAGATCCATCCTTATATTCCTTCAGCTTCTTCCTTTCATTCTTGCTCTCGGTTGGGATGTCTCTGCTTTGAATAGGGTATCCTTTTGGATACACCACTGGTTTTTCTGTAGGTGCTAATGCTACTCTTGATTTAGCCAAGAGTAGCTTTGTAAGATGAATTTACTTATTCAAAGCACCAACCTTAGGTATGATGAATGCAGGAAGGCATAAGCTTTGTTTTTGTAAATATCATGACAATATGTTCATAAGACTATTAAGATTTTTATCCATTTGTTTCCTCAGTGATAGGTCTATCTGTAAATAATATTACTGAGTGTCATGATAGTTGTAAACATAATATATCATTCCAGCTGTTTTAAATGAGCAGAAAGGATTGTACCATACATAATACACACTTAAAGGTCCTCGGGGTCATTGGTCTCAAACTTTCCCTGGCAGAAATCCCCTGTACAATATAGAACTGATACTCCTTGCATTTCGTCCCAGCAGAAAGTGGATATGGTATTCACTTTCTATCTTAAATATAATATGTTGATCTTTACCCCAAAAACAAATGGAGGTAGGTTAGCTGAAAGGTACTTGAATGCATGTATACAAGACATCTTATTTGCACCACATCCATTTTTTTATTAAAATAATAAAATCTTATTATCCGTGATGCCTATATCTGTATTCTGGAACTAATGGTCAAAGAATGAGCTCACAGTTCAATGATTCCATAATCCATCTGATAGACAATCATAGAGATTATATGAAACACGATCTACATTGGGAGATACTAAAATAAATGTTGCATCATTCATAATACATAGGTACTGCTCCTCTTCTCTCTTTTTCTCTTATTTTTTGATGAATATAAAGCAGCATCAGGCATGGGTGGGAGGTTGGAGACGTTTGTGGGGGGCATTATTTTAGGATTTTTTTTTGGTGCTGTTTCAACTGTGGACTCCCTTAAGTGAGGGACATTATGGCTTCCCGGGGAGGCCAAGGGATGGCAGGAAGTCCCCAAAAACACCAGCCAAAAGGGCCCAGAACTTTGAAAAAAAACTGGGACAGGGAGGGGACATCTCATCCAAGACCACTAGTCCTCAGACATATCCAGGGGAGGAGTCTCAGTAAATCACAGGGGCAAACTAATACCTAACCCTCGTTGATGAATTCAATTTTTAACAATTCCTTTTTGTGCAAGGCAAGAATCCATAGAGATCTTAATTTATATTATTGTAATAAAAAATGAAGAATATGCAGACAATTGGACCATGCATCTTCTCTGCAAAGAGGAATTCTATATCTGAGTCACTGCATGAACCACAATCAGACAGCTTTAGAAGTCATGGAACAACATGAGAGAATCATCAAGCTTCAGAAGAGAGGCTTCCAAAATTGTTGCAATCCGACGCATTTTATCCTTTTTCTCACGCTGGCTTTTAGTTAATGTTACTTGTGATGTACTTCCATCTGTAGCTTTTGACTGGTGCATTTGCTTCAAAAGATCTATTACCTGCACACAATAAAAACATGTGTATCTTAAAGCAACAATAAAACAGTCATAACCAAATACTTATTCATCTTAATATCCAGTATTGAGCAATGTCAACCAGAAACAATAACAGATTTCAAATAACTAGGATGTAATATCAACATTACTAACTCACCAATGATGTAATATTTGGAAAAACAAGGAGAAATAAAGTTTTCTAAGATCTAGATTCTAAATAGACACAAATGAAACCGAGTGCTTATATTTCTGATCCATTGAGAGCAACAATTGATTAGACCAGAAACCTCTTCAACACCTAGATGAACAGAGTAAAGTGTTGTGATGATATTGATGGCAAATGCAACCAAAGAAAGAGCCATGCAATAACTACAGCACCTTATAGAGAGGAAGAATGTGGTGATCTGCATAGGAACAAGGCATAAACACTTCATAGTAAGAAACAATTGTAAATTCGCCTGGATTTAATGATAATGAGCAATATGGCAACCAATTCCATTTCAATCTGATTTCTCACCATGGCAATCTATATTTAATTTGCCCAACATGTTAACCTTTCTCCATTATAGAAATTATAGCTTCCATAGCATGGCATACAATGAGAGATATATCCAATAGACTTCTTCCATGAATGTGCAGTTAAAAAATTCCCAACTCTTTACTCACCATTGCATCCGTACACAGGCAAACACTAAAGAGACAACTTCCCCACAATGTTATAGGGCCTGCTTTGAATTTTAAACCCTGGAAACTTGTCAATTCCATGTTGCATATTTTAGAACAAATTGAGCAAGTCTTGTGCCCAAACATAGAACATAGTTACCCCAGCAGTGCATAGAACTGTAACATCAAGTCAAAATATCTTTGTAGTTACTTATACCCATAGTAGCATTCTTTGAAATATTCATGATAATTATTTTATAGGATAAAAGGTGATTCTATAAAGACAAAAAAATGGATTTCAGATAAGCTTCACCATAGAAGACAGTCCTATTGCTGTTACTCCCAGATTCCAACTTTCTTTCCAGTATGGATCTAACAAGAGCTGGAAATAAAGAGACTTGTAGTCAGCATAATATGTATTAGAGTTAAATATTTCTCTATTTATGTTTCTCTCTCTTTCGTAAATTTGTTTCTATTCTAATGGTCACTCTTCTTCCATGTTTCCATATTCTCTCTCTGTTCAATATGGAAACTTTCTTTTGTTTCTATTTCTCTCTTCAGAATGTTTCTATTTCTCTCTCTGTTTGTTATAGAAACATTCTTTTGTACACTTGTATATATAGAATTAGATCATTCTTGATCTCTGTTTGATAACACATTCATTATTTTACCATAATATGGTATCAGAGCTATAGGTTAACTTTTTCAAAAATTTTGTAATCCTCCATTGAGTGGAAATTTTCGAAATAGTTTCAATTCTTTTTCCTGGCTCTTGTGTTCATTATTAATATAGTTTCTTTTTTGAAATTATTCAAGATTGTTAATTTTTAGAAATTTATTTGCTACCCCAAGGATCTTCCAGCGGTTTATTTTTTTTCCTGCACAGTTTTGGGCCCATTAATGGCAACCTAGGGTTTTTGTACTTTCGACTAGGGTTTTGACCCTTCAGTTTCAGTCGAAAATATTTTTTCTTGCAGATTCTTGGTGGGTTTTTCAAATCCTCAACTGGGTCATATTCAAAATTTTCTGTGTGCCTCGATTTCTGTGCCAGCGGATTTCAAATCTGACTTTAGGTTCTTTCTAGATTTTTTGAGCTTTCTTCTGGGTCTTCGTTCATTTTTTTGGGGTCTTCCGTCAACCTGCCTCGGAATTTGTGCTTTGGATTCATTCGACGCCTTTTCAAAATTTTAATGGCGTCTCTCACCAACATTATGTTGGAAGGCAGTCCAAGATTTAACGACAAGATTTACCACACCCGGAAGCAGGGAGGGTCTCAGCTGGTTTTGATTAATTTTTCACCTCAAAGATCGTGACTGGTTTTTATCGATTTTTCACCTCAAAAATCGTGTTTGGTTTTTCCGGTTTTTCACCACAAAAATTGTGACTACTAAGTCGCAGCTCTTCTGTGTGCAATGAAGTTTTTTACTGCCGTTTTCACAAGGTTTTCACTTCTCCTGGCCCCTCTTGAGGATTCAATTGCAGACTTTTGTTTTGAAGTTAGATTGACCATTAAGGGAGGGTATTAGAGTTAAATATCTCTTTATTTATGTTTCTCTCTTTCGTAAATTTGTATCTATTCTAATGGTCACTCTTCTTCCATGTTTCCATATTCACTCTCTGCTCAATATGGAAACTTCCTTTTGTTTCTATTTCTCTCTCTGTTTGTTATAGAAACATTCTCTTGTACACTTGTATATATAGATCATTCTTGATCTCTGTTTAATAACACATTCATTATTTTACCATAATAGTATGCCTTTATTACGATTTGCTAATATGGTTGTATACAACTATTTCTTAATTGTTTGTTAGCTTTTGGGTACTTATAGGAGTCAATTGGCACACCGTTCTCAACCGTCCAACTATTTTAATAAATTTTGTGTGGTAAAGGAAAGAAGGTTGGTCATGGTTGGTCTACTTCTGTAATCGCTTCATGTGTGAATAAAGCTATATTTTACTACATCTATTCATTGTTTTAAGAATTACTTTGATTAGAGAGAAAAGGAAACTTTAGGTGCTGCTACCTTAAAAGAAATAAGGTCCAATAAAAGGTATTCATGCCCTTAGACACCAATAAAGGCGGGAAGAGATCACAATATGGTCAAGATGAAGGGATCAAGTGATTTTGAAATTGATATAACAAATATGACAATGAAGAATAATATAGGAGGTAGCCAAAGAGATTCTGTTAATGCAAATCTGAAGATGAAGTCCGTCCCAAACTATAAGTCAAAGTCGAAGTAAAAGCCAAAGTTGTAGTCGAAAAAAAGATATCAAACCATTTAACCCATTATAAATAACCACACAAAGGGAGAGTGGGAGGAGATAGAAAGACATCTTCCATTACTTGACAAAGCATGGGTCAATCTTGTAGACCAACTTCAATGTGAAGAAGAATCAACAAATTCCATAGACAAAGAAGTAGAGACGCTTCACAATTTTGGGTTATTCTGAATTCGAGGGCAAAGTTAGCTCGAGTTACCTAGTTTTAAGGTCACATGGTGTAGCTAGTACATTTTTGGACTACTCATGGGCACCAATCAACCTAAATTCTCTAGTTTTCACTTATAGAAGTAACAAAGATAGAAGTTGAACAACCCTCTACAAATTTCACCACTCAATAAAAAATGGTGGTGAAAATTTTCAAGTACATGGGTACAGTATTCTCTCCAAATGGGATATATAGCACAACAAAAATCTGAGCTGACTTGTGAAAACAAACTAAGTCACATATCTTAGTTCTTGGAAAACTATAAAAGGGAACATGATATCACTCAGACGAAATCCTTTGCAAAACATTGGAGCTTTGTATTAAAAAAAAGTTACCATAAACAAATTGTCTTATTGGTGGAGTGCAGCATGTTACACTAATGTACATAATAGTAGATGTACTATGATAATATTTTATATTTCCTTGTTACACTAGAATTTGAACATTCACCTAGAAGATGAATTGAATAGTCATTTTCATATTGTTAATGTTGTTGCATATAGCCATGATCAGATAAATTCATATTACTAATGCATATAACAATTAGAGAAATTCGTAATACTGAAGCATATATCATCGATCAGATTAAAGAGACAAATGTGTATATATATATATTAATATATACGATTTTTATCATGCTCTATGTTCTCTTTATGATCGAATATGAAACAAACCCGATTACTAATTGGAATAGGTACCAACCCGATAACTAATGAATCATAATTGGTTTTGAATTGGTGTCAAACCCGATAATGAGTTTCAATGCTTTGTATTACCAAAGGGTGTAACGATTAGTCACGCCTATGATAGATGTGACTCCTTGAGGAGTCACGTATATCATAGATGTGACTGATCACATTACCATGCACATATTTAGATTGCTCGAACTGTTCAATACAAGTACAGAAATTGATAAGTACGAAGTATATACACACACACACACATATATATATATATATTTCTTCATTACAATTTGATCATAGTTGAATTACAAGTTCATTTCAATTACATACATTCAGTTCTACTCCTGCAAATAAACATTGACATTGTTAGAATCAAGATTTATATATAATCAGGATTGCATATATATATATATGAAAGAATAAGTTGAAATCTGAATAAGAAATTTGCCTTGAATTAACATGGTATTAGAGCATTGGTAAAGGAAGATCCAAGAAGCTCTCAAACTTGAGAAATTCAATATCAATTATAATATATCACATTTCCATGGCAAGCGCTATCAGATTTGAGGATAGGCTTGAAGGAGGAAACATTTTCTCATCATGGAAATTCAGAATTAAAATGATTCTAGGAGAAAATAAAGTCGAGTCATTCATAAAAGAGGAGAAAGAAGAGCCAGAGAATGATCCCGAGAAATCCATTTGGATTGAAGGAAATGAAAAAGCTATGAAGATCATAGTTGATGGCGTTAGAGACCATATAGTACCAATCTTGACAAAATATGAGACTGCCTATCATATGTTTAAATCACTTGAAAGCATGTATGAGATAAACAATGCTAGCAGAACCCTAGCCCTAAAGAGGGAAATTAATCATATAAGTATGAACAAAGGAGAATCCATCAATGCATACTTTATGAGAATATTCGCTCTAAGGGATGAATTGTCGACACTTGGATATGTAATTCAGAGCAAAGAATTGACACTCATTGCACTAGATGGCCTAGCAAACACTTGGGAGACTTTTGTTCAAGGCATTAGTGCAAGGTCTAAATATCCAAACTTCGATCGACTAATGTTAGATTGTCTTCAGGAAGAGTCAAGACAAAACAAGAAAGGGATCAAACAAAAGAACATAGATGAGAATCTTCATGTGTTAAATGTTAACTCTCACAAGAAAGGCAAGAAGAAACACTTAAAGAAGAGGAAGGACCATCATGAAAAGGGTTCATCTAAGAAGGATGTTTCTCACATTCAATGTTTTAGATGTGATCAATATGGCTATTATGCAACTAGATGTCCAGATAGAATTAAACAACAAGCTACATTTGGCAAAGTGAAAAGAAATAAAACGGAGCATGATTCAGAGAAATATGTATTCTACTTTGCTCTCTCTAATCAAGTATCCAACAAATCTAATTCTTGGATCATAGACAGTGGGTCATCAAGACACATCACTGGGTATAGAGAACTATTGGACTCTATGGTAGAAGAAATTGATGAAGAGGTAACCATTGGAGATGACTCAGCACATCCAATAAAAGGTGTTGGGAGTTGCACCATTAAGTTGAAGTCAGGCATGTCTATCCAACTCACCGGAGTTCTTTTCGTTCCAGGCATCAAGAGGAACCTAGTCTCCATATCTGCACTTGAGGATAATGGGTATAAAGTAACCTTCATGGATAACAAGGTGTTGCAATGGCCAAAGAATTCTTCTATCAAGAAAGCTATAACCATAGGGCATAGAAAAGGCTACTTGTATGAGGTATGTACTAAACCTAATCTTGTCCTAATTCATGAAAGTGCAAACTCTAATGAGATATGACATAGAAGATTAGGACATTTAAACTTTCGTACCTTATCTTCCATGGAAAAGTTAGTCACTGGCTTACCTAAGTTAAAGCAATATCATCCAGGTACATTTCTTAGAACTAGTTCACTCAGACTTATGTGGACCCATGTCTGTACCTTTAGTGAGAGGGTTTCTATATTATGTAATATTTGTTGATGACTTCTCCAGAAAAGCCTGGATCTACTTCCTCAAATGTAAAGAATCAGAAGAGATCCTCAAGAAATTTAAGGAATTCAAATCCTTCTCTGAAATCTCCTCTGGGAAGAAAATAAAAACCCTAAGAACTGATAATGGGAGGGAATACACCTCTGACATTTTTAGAGAATTTTGCAAAGAAGCTGGGATTAAGAGGGAGTTCACTATTCCTTACAACCCTCAACAAAATGGGGTTGCTGAGAGGAAAAGCAGAGCTATTGTAGAAGCAGCTAAAGCCATGCTCCTTGATAAAAATTTAGAAACCTATCTTTGGGTAGAAGCGTCCAACGCTGCTATATACATACAAAATAGATGTCCTCACTCCCATATTAAAGACAAAACTCTTGAAGAAGTTTTCACAGGTATAAAGCCAGATATCACTCACTTAAGGATATTCGGATGCCCTATTTATTTTCATGTACCTAAAGAGAAAAGAACAAAACTAGAACCTTCTGGAAGAAAATGAATCCTTGTTGGGTATAGTGAAACTTCTAAAGCCTATAGAGTATTTGTACCTAGACATAGCAATATTGAACTCAGTAGAGATGTAATGTTTGAGGAAGACCTAGCTTTCAAAAGGGCTAGAAATTCTATTGAGTCAGAAAGTAATACTCCACCATCAGACCTAGAAGAGGATCTTGCTCCTGAGTTTCAGAGGGAGTATCCAGAAGAGGATGAAAATGAAGTGCAAAACTCACCTCAAGAGAATCATAAGAAAAGACCACTTTGGGCCACCAAAACAATGGAAGAAGCAAAGAACTTTGCAACTCCTTTAGGGACCTTTAGAGAAAGTAAAAGACCCCGAAGATTTTCCAGCTATGTGGCTTTAATGAATGATCTCTCTGAACCTTCTAATGCATCAGAAGCCCTCAAACACCAAGTATGGAAGGATGCCATGACAAAAGAATACCAGTCCATCTTAAAAAATGATGTTTGGGAAGTTGTTTCAAGGCCAAAGGAAAAATCTATTGTCTTATCCAAGTGACTATTCAAAGTCAAGTATGTTGCAGATGGTAGTATAGAGAAACATAAAGACAAATTTTTTGCCTGAGGTTTCTCATAGAAAGAAGGAATTGATTATGAGGAAAGTTTTGCACCTGTTGCCAGATATACCTCTGTCAGAGTAGTTCTAGCCATCGCAACAACCAAAGGATGGAAAGTTCATCAGTTGGATGTAAAGACTGCATTCCTAAATGGGAAAATAGAGGAAGAACTACTTAGAGAAACCAGAAGGATTTGAGATTCACATTGAAGAATCTCATGTGTGTAGATTGAAGAAAGCTCTCTATGGACTTAAACAGGCCCCCAGGGCATGGTATGAGAGAATCGATAGCTATCTCATGGAATTGGAATTTTCTAAGAATTATGCAGATCCAAATCTATACTTCAAGCAAAGCAAAGGTGATATGTTAATATTAATCTTGTATGTTGATGATCTGTTGATTACAGGAGAAGATCACCTTATTGATCAATGTAAAAAAGACCTTGCTAAAGAGTTTGAAATGAAGGATTTAGGCCTTCTACATTACTTCCTTGGATTGGAAGTTTGACAGAACTCAGACATCATTGTGCTTAATCAAGGAAAGTACACCTTGGACATATTGAAGAGATTTGGTATGATGAACTGCAGACCCATGTCTTCTCCCATGGAAACAAACATTCATAAACTAAAGGAGGCAACAACAGATTCTCCATTTGCAGATCCTACCCTCTACAAATAGATAATTGGATCCTTGATGTACCTGGTTAATACTAGACCGAATATTTGTTTTGCAATAAATGCCTTGAGTCAGTTTATGTGTGAGCCTAAGGAGATACATCTTATGGATGTGAAGCATATTATGAGATACCTTCAAGGTACTCTAAATTATGGACTAAATTATGAGAAAGTTGACTTGAATCTACATGGATTCACAGATTCTGATTGGGCTGGAAGTGTAACTGATAGAAAAAGTACCTTTGGTTGCTGCTTCAATTTGGGATCCGCCATGATATCTTGGATGTGCAGGAAACAATCTTCAGCGGCTCAAAGTTCTACAGAGGCTGAAACATTGCAGCCTCTATTGAAGGAAGAGAAGCAATATGGCTCAGGAAACTACTTGTGGGATTATTCGGTAAGCCCCTGAAACGTACAGTCATCCATTATGATAATCAGAGTTGCATAAAACTTTCTGTGAATCCGGTATTTCATGATAGATCGATCCAAGAATATAGAGATTCCTTATCATTATGTGAGAGACATGGTGGATAGCAATGTGATTCAGTTGGAATATATCAGTACAGGAGATCAGACAACAGATATACTCACCAAGCCACTTGCCAGAGTGAAAGTGGAATATTTCAGGAAAGGTCTTGGTATGATTGAATTGTAATTTGCATTGTAATCTTTATTGATATATATAAATATATAAGATGTTTAATGTGTAAACTTCTTTTGTCATATGTGTTGATATATGACTTTATGGGCTCTACCCCTGTGTTCATCTCCAGAAGGTGACGATCTTTTCGAAATGAACACTTGTATTCAAACATTATAAGATGACGATCTTGTAATGTTGATATCATGTTGACTTGATATCATTCATGGATGTGCCATGATCTGTTATGGTAGACATTATGTGACGCAATGTCAGTGCACATACCATAGCTAGGATGTATAAGGAGAATGTGATATTCTCAAGCATATCATTCGTTAAGTGTCACAAGTTATGTGATACTTATCATCACGTGTTATGTGATGTTTGTCTTCACGAGATATGTGAGACTCCTTATCACGAGTTGTGTGATATACTTAGTGCCACGAGTTATGTGACACCTCACAAGTTATGTGATACTTATCATCACGTGTTATGTGATGCTTGTCTTTACGAGATATGTGAGACTTCTTATCACGAGAAATGTGATATATATGATTTTATCTTCCCTAGCTAAGAGGGAGTGTTGTTGCATATAGCCATGATCAGATAATTGATATTACTAATGCATATATCAATTAGAGAAATTTGTAATACTAAAGCATATATCATCGATCAGATTAAAGAGACAAATGTATATACATATATATATATATATATATATATATATATATATATATATACACGATTTTTATCATGCTCTATATTCTCTTTATGATCGAATATGAAACAAACCCGATTACTAAATGGAATCGGTATCAACCCGATAACTAATGAATTGTAATTGGTGTCAAACCCGATAATAAGTTTCAAAGCTTTGTATTACCAAAGGGTGTAACAATTAGTCACGCCTATGATAGACGTGAGTCCTCAAGGAGTCACGTCTATCATAGATGTGACTGATCACATTACCATGCACATATTTATATTGCTTGGAGTGTTCAATACAAGTACAGAAATTGATAAGTACGAAGTATATTGAACAGCGACACATATACATATTTCTTCATTACAATTTGATCATAGTCGAATTACAAGTTCATTTTAATTACATACATTCAGTTCTACTCCTGCAAATAAACATTGACATTGTTAGAATCAAGATTTATATATAATCAGCATTGCATATATATATGAAAGAATAAATTGAAATCTGAATAAGAAGTTTGCCTTGAATTAACAGTTAAATATGTCAATTGTATCTCATTTGATTAATATGTCAATAGATGGATGTTAATGGTTTCATTGAATATCTTTCTGCTTATTGAAGTCCCATACATTTCATTTGTAAATCCATTTTTTGCATTCTATTTCTGAGCCTAACAACAATGAAGCAAGAAGAAGAAAATGATAAATACCATGACAATTTGATTTTTCCACCTACATAACTTCATCTTCTATAGCATAAGTATTTCATTTCCTCAATTCATCTTATAAATTCCCTAGATTTAGTATACCTAACGTACTTTCTTGGATGTTAATAAATTATCTTATGAAGAGACGTCAATAAATGATTTCCCTTAGGATAAAGGCAAAATTTGAACAATTGTTGTTTGTCACTCAATATTCTCTTCACCATTGACCAATTTAAGCACTAAGCATTGCAACATAGACAATGAATGATAGCAACCAAAGAAACAATCACCTCTTGTTCTTGTTCAAGCTCATGTGCAAGTCGTTGACCAAGATTTGAAGCAGCATGGTACATATCATCAACAATACGCTCCATCAAGTTGGGGTAGTTTACCCGCCATAAGTAGAAAGTTTTAGATGGAGCATGATCTTGAGATTTTGCAATTTCCTGAAAAGCAATTATTCAAAATGTCACCATATATAAACATTAGACTAATGTATCAAATGTATCTTGCTCGAGTTTATAATAGATCTATCTTCGGATCATAAACTCTAATATTCTGCTCTTTGCAAAGATGTCTAATTTTTATTACAAGTTTTCACATCAGTGTGACATTCTCAAATAATAGAGTATTTATAAGTTTTTAATTTTTGTGCTCAGGAACCTGTGAAACACACTTTACTTTAACATGACAATGACAATTATTAAGCATTACAGGTTAACATAACAAAAGGAGTACTAGTACAGCTAAATCTTGGAAAAAGACAAAGTGCAGAAATTGTAATACCTGCATCTGCAAGTAGCCATCTTTGAAGAGTTTATACAATAGCTCCAATGTCTCTTTCCTGCCAACTAGAGCCTGCTCAGATATCTGAAATGGACACTGGTCATTAGTAAGCTCTAAACATACTAATGAAAAGTATAAACACTGGCAATTATATCTTGGGGAGTAAAACGATATATTGTATACACAATAACCTTTTACAATACAAATGACATTTTTAGTACATGGAGAAGTAATAAGAAATAACATTCATTTACGGGTACAGTACTGTTGTATTTGATAATAATGTTGATTTGTGTCACATTACTAATTTCAATAGAACTATCATTAAATAAGAGTTGAAGACACTAGTAAGTGTAAATGGCCAACTGATCATTATGTACTTACATCTAGATGATGTAAAAAAGTCACATATAAGTCTCAATCAAATGACTCTCCTTCCCGGATCTAGTTGTACAACAAATTATTGTTTCTCTCCGTTTATTTGAGTATGTGTTGCCTATAGGATTATATCATATCAGAGCCCAAGGGGATTAATCAGTCTCTGGTTTAAAAAATGAAGTTCACATGAAACCCTTGGTCTATATCAAATTGCTGTAACTTATGTATTCTTGACAATGGAATGGTTCTGAAATGGTAATGTTAGCATTTCTGAAAGTTACACCTTTTTGAATACATGCAAATATTATTTAATAACCTTTAAACTTATACTCTTTTCATGAAACTGGATATGGTAACAATTAATTAATTACAACTTGGTTAGAGACTTATGATTAATTGGAAACAATATGTAGAATTGGAAACAAAAAGCTGATCATGAATGTTAATGTATTACCTGACCATGTTCAATGCATTTGTGTGACCAAAATATGTGACAGCACGAATTCAGATTTTAAACAGCACAGAAAAAATGTGTTAGGATTTTATAAACCTTGTAAATGAAGAAGCATAAACAAGAAGTAAAGTAATTTTTTCAATGCTTTTTAACTGTAACTAGGTGGTAAGCTAGATATAAATTCATGGAAGAAAATCCAATTTGAGGTCAAGCCTTTCTCATGGCCCTTAGAAGATAAATAATGATTATATTCCACAATTATGGCCTCTCAAGGCAGATTTCAACCGCTGCCTCACTATGAGTGTCAAAATTGATGTGAATATAAGATTCAACTAAAGTTATCAGAAGCAAGACTAAAATTAAGTTTCTGTTTTCCTCTATTAAAGAGTTCCCATCTTGTTGTAATGATCCCACTTTCTAGGATATAATTTCAAAGACCCGAGGCAAGTAAGGCTAGAAATTAGAATTGGAATTGTGTAAGGAAATAGTGAACAACATTAATACTTGTGTATCAACTTCAAGTTTAATTAGATATCACCCTGAATTCTTGAATGTTAAAACATGGATAATACATCATACTTGACAAATTGTATATATCTGCTCATCTGAACCTCACTGTGGATAGTAGAATTACTGCCCTTGGGATGGAAACAATCTACAAGAGGCTCCCTCATGGCTAGCACCCATTTTGGGATCTATTGCCTCAATGTGATCGAATTACTCCTCTCCTCTTGCAAACTCCCTACCCACTGTGAGGATTAATGAATTACAAAGATTACAATTTAGTCAAGCATCTATTGGTAAATTAGTCCTAGCATTTTTTTTATTTTTATTAATTGTTTCCTACATACAGATTTCTAATACTCTATATTAGCTTTCTAATCAATTTTAGAGTTTATCTGTATCTAAAATGTGTCTCTGAATATGGTATCCATATTCAGAGACATTCCTACATTTCCTTGGTAAATATAGCACAAGTTGCAACGATAGTATGTCGTTATACCTTCTTTGGTCTGCCATGGGTGGATGGACTTCCCACTGACCACATAATGGCTGAGTATATTGTGGTGAACTCCTACCACTGTCGCAGAGCTTCCTCTTTCAAACTGTAGTCTTATGCCTTTATTGTATCATGTCGACCCGTACTAAGATCGCTGTGTAACCATAGTTTGTTCACTTTGTACTTTGAACTTTTACCACCATTATGTAGTCGGTTTTCATGTTTCCTTAAGTCCGTTGAATATCGAAAACTAATAAGGGACTTTTTTTTTTGTTCGATCCATGTCTTACTATCGTATATACCCTCATGCGTGACGTTTCAAAACATGGGTTACGGGGAAAAGGTGTCGGGGTTGGGAGTCGATGGTTCCTAGCCACCATCGGCTATAATTTACTTGTCGAATATAACCAACGATTGTTGGTATTAATATGTATATATATATTTTATCAAATTATTATTATTAATATTCGTTGGTAATACTATGAACTTTTATTATTATTATTAATATTCCTTCATATTAATATTATTGATATTTAATTATATTAATTATATTGATATTGCTAATAGTATTGATTATTCTATATATTGATAGATTATTAATTAATTACATTGATTAATTTAATATTGATTAATAGAATTATCAAGGTTACCCGGAGACGTGGAGACTTTGAGGTCTCCGGTACTGGTACCGGTACGCCTATTTTTCAAAAATAGGAGACGGGGGTACTTAGAGACGACAATTTTTTTTCTTAATATAATTTAATAATTTTTCAAAAATACCATAGATTCATAACATAGTGCTTTGAAAACAAGAACAATGGAAAGTTATAAGTATGAAGTTATGAACATTGAACATTAAAGTTTAAAGAGTCAAAGACTAATACTAAATAGTAATGTCATATTAATATAGAGTCAAATAGTTCAAAAGTTCAAAACTCTTATTGCATATCTCATAGTCATATCTGATTTATGAATATCACATATGATCATCATCATATCAATAATCAGATTAACAATCGTTGAGATTATCATTACATATTGAAATTTGAAATTCAAAAATATATAGTTTGATGCTAAATCGCTGATATGCAAACAAAAATCAGAAATCTATCTATCTCATCTACTCCACAAGGTTGTGATCATCCATCTCAAGGTCTTCAGCTATGATGCTGTCCAGAAACTCATCACTCTCCAACTCAGGTTCCTCTGATGGTAGT
>MU227979.1:3225364-3249105 GCA_018584345.1 Thuja plicata | reverse complement strand
CTCAAAATTGCGTAACCAATGAGGGTTTTCGTCCTCATAGATCCTCCAATGGCTGAAACCCTAGCTGGCTTCTCCACCAAATAATCACATCAAACAGTCATCAATTCCTGGATGATGAGAATGAGGCACATGATGTCTATTTATACTTTTTCCTCAAGAGGTTGGCCCAAAATCTAGAAGCTTCCAGAAATTATTTTATTTTTATTAAGTGACTTTATGATATATTATTTTATTTAAGTCACTTTATTAAACTAATTAAATATAAAGTTACCTTTTAATATTTATTTATTTGATAAGTTTATAAATAATTAACTTAATACCACTTTTTAATTTAATTAAAATAATCAATTAGTCATCCTCATAAAATAATCATTATTTTGGACAACTTAATTAATTAGATTAATTAAATCAAACTTCCTCTAAAACGGGGACATTATACAAAACTTCTGGATATGACCAAGTTTACCATAATCCTTGTACCATGATGTTGGGTAGCAAAGCTATCCCTCCCTTTATCCAAATACACTGGGATTAGCTTAATAAAAAGACTTCAAAATTCTAAAAAACAACGATTTTGCCAAAAATCTTCAAAAGTAGCAACACCCACGATTTTGTAAAAAAAAGGTCAAAAACTTTTGTAGAACAACCGCTCACCCCTGAAACCCTAGGTGTTATCCAAAACAAGCTGCAAGAAACCAAGATTTTATTCAAATATCATAAAAAAAATTATTGCAAGACAACACGATTTTGTGGAAAATTGTCAAACCCTCAATGCTATGAGATGATCATGCAAAGACATCTTGTCATCCATCATAATTTTCACATACTTGTGTGTGATTTCTACTTACAACATCACATCTAGCGTTTGACAATTTTTCCACAAAATCATGGTGCTATCTTGTAGCAGCATTTTTGAAATTTTTTATCAACTACAATTGAAGTTGTTTTGAGAAGCTGATTTTTATCTTGGCCTTTGGATAGTGGGAGGAATGTGCTTTGTTACCCAACATCATGTTGGAAGGCACTCAGAGGTTCAACAATAAGAACTACAATACCTGGAAGCAGAGGATGCTCACTATTTTTGAGTACCAATGTCTTGATTAGCTTGTTCCTCGTAAATCTACTTGTCCCACAGCCGTGGGTAAAGACTAGGACAAGTTTGATAAGCATAATCAAAAAGCGGTTATGTTAGTTAAGTTATTAGTCACTGATGAGATGCTTCCAAAATTGTCGTCAAACAAGACTGTGACAGAGATCTAGAGTCACCTAAAGAGTCTCCACGAGACGTCTGACAACGGAAGAGCTTTCTTAAGAATATGATGTTCTCAATTTTGATGGATGATAAGATGTCTTTATAGGATAATCTCATGTGGAAAAATCATCAATCCCTAGATGTGATGCTGTAAGTAGAAATCACACAATTTTGTGAAAACATCATGCAAAACCCCCTTAGATGAGAAAAACCACAACTTTTGGGAAAAAACGTGCAAACCCCATGATTTCAAAAAATTGCCAAAAATAGCAAAAGTTTGGGCAAAAAACACCACAATTTTCTCAAAAAATATCAAAACCCTAGTCATCCAAAAAACACCACGATTTTGTAAAAGAATCGTCAAAAAATTTTGCGAAAAACATTGTTCGCCCTAGAAACCCTAGGTGTGAGCCCAAAACAAGTTGCAAGAAACTATGATTTTTGTGAAAAGAATCACCAAAAATTAGACGCAGCTGTTGAGAATCCTAACCAGTAGCAGACACGAGTAGGGCAAACAAAATTGCCAAAAAACTTGTGTTGTTCAAGGAACCCCTAGCCGCAGAAAAATCAAACCCTTGAACTAGGCACACTAATCTTTCTGTATTTTTTGCAAATAAAAAGGGCAAGAAAAACTCTATCACATGTTTCCAGAATCCTCTGTGGTTCAAAAAATCATCACACCGGAAAAGGAAACTGCAGCAGCAGCCGCGGGTTGCAGAAGAAATCATGGAATTGTTGTAGAATACGAAAAAATAAAAACCCCGCCACATAGCCAAAAACACATGAATGAAATCTTTGTGTGGGCCAAGAAAAAATAGACGCACAGAAAAAAAATTCTTCGATTTTTTTCTTCAAGAGATGCCACAGCAGAAAAATGGGAGAACCCTTGACATGGTATTAGCAAAAAAACAGCACCGAAAAAACCCTTCAGTTGCATCCACAATCCTCATAGAAATAACCACGAACTAAGCCAGGACTTACTAAAATACCATACACCTTAGTTTTATCATAAAAAAACTTTGATTTTATTTTAAAAATCGGTAAAAATTTTCTAGGTGAACCCCACGAATTTTTATTAAAACTCTGCCGAAATAGAATCTATGCTCTGATACCATGAAGTGATAATTGATTGTTTTTTATTAACAAAGGAGAGGAATACTCCTTAAATAGAATATTACAGATGATCTTTCCATAATGGAAGCAATCAAGAACTAACCACAAAAGAAAGTTACTAGAACTGACTGGCTTACAGAATAGAAAGTTACGAACTAAACTACTTAAATGACTATTATAAGCTAAATATTACAATACTACTTTAATAGATATGTCACTGCCCTTGATAAATTAGATTCAAATTTCTCGTCGCTAGAGAGAAAAAACTGTATGCAGTAGCATATTTTAATGAGGTAAATCTTCCATGTTCATATTAGCTTCACTTATCCCTTTTTTGGATAACTCTAGATGCCAATATACTATTCTCCATTTTATCCTTCCATTTTTTATCAGAATTGTTACAAAGTTCTGAAAATCCAATTCATTCTTGATGTACAAAAATTCTGAAATGCTGAACTTTCGAGATAAAAGAAATGGAAAAATCTGATTGGTCCAAAAAACTAGACTGGGCCAAATTTGGTAACTATGGTTATCGATACACTTAGTGTTGAAGCTTTGATTATTCACATAATAGTCTGAAAACTTTCTAAGTCTCGCAGGTTTTTATTCAAAATGAATAATAAAAGAAAAAAATTGTGGGTAGGAAGAGCTGAGTTTTCAGCAAGTTCTGTCAGCAAAACTTGCCGAGTCCATGCATGCAACACACCAAACACCAAACGGTTAACCCAAAGTGACAAAAAAAAGGTGTAAAAAATGCAGCATGAATACTGAAAAACACAATTTTCTGGCATTTGAGTTTTCTTGTGGTAATTGGAGTGAAAATACACAAGTTTTTTCCATTTTTAAAACAATGAAAATGGTGTGTGCCATGTAGGTCTGTGCTGTTTCAAAGCTATGAAAATACTTACATGTGTATTGCCTCTAGAACCCATGCACAGCACTGCCCACAAACCCCCACCAAACTCATTTAATACATTTTTAGCTTTATTTACACATATTTATGTTTATTTTTCCAAAATTTCAAGTTTTTTTTAGTTGTTGTGTTTAGCTGAGTACTCATTGAGAATTTCCCAAGTCAGAAATTTTTGGTTTGCTCAGTCCAAATCAAGTCTGAGTTTGTGAATTGTGATACATACAATATTAACCATGAAAAATTGATACTTTAATTATTAACACATAAATCTCAACAAAACCAAAAAAAAAGAGTTATTTATAATATTTAACCTTATTCAAATGATATACATTAATTCTGGCCATCGTCTATAGCATGCCAAATTCTCTTCCAACATATTTTGGATGTCAGACAACCAGATTCACATAGATGTAAGTTGAAAAATATGAAAGTATAGTCACAAAAAAGCATTAGCAAATTCGTTGGGCCCAATATATGAGATTGTTAGAGTAGTTTGAAAGGAAATTGGAAGTGGACATTAAAGAAAAGTTATACAATGGCATACACTGATAAGAAAACCATAAACGTGAAATTTAAAGCTATCTCATGATAAAAATCAACAAAGGGGAGACCAAAAATTGAGATCACGTGTCAAGATCATGTACCTAATATAATATAAATTTTACATAATCAATGGTGGCTTGCCTCTATGTCATTAATGCATTTGCTATCAGTATCTTTATTACATATTCAGACAGAGGCAACCAAAAAACGACAAGCTTATAATATTTGTGACTACAATCTAAAGCATGCCTGTGTAACCATCACTTATATACCAGGACGACAAATCTAGGACTTTTATGGAGCATGGTATACGTTTAAGCATTTCATTTTCAAAGAGAATGTGTGGACATCATGCACTTCAACCATTCAGCAAAAATACCTGTTTTTGCTCAAGCTGACCCTTCATAGCTAAGAGTTTAAATATCCTGCAGCTTTCTATGCCATATCTCTTACGCACAACTGCCTCCACCTAGAATAGATGAAACAAAGTCACAAAGTCAGTCTAAGAATTCCTATATTTTGGAAAAAAGAAGCTTTTGGAACAGCTGCATGAAATTTTTTAACATCAAAAAAGATAATAAATGCACTGAGAGATCCGGCTCAAGAGCCAACATGGAACTCAATAAAAAAATTATTAATAAAGTCAACCAGCTATTACAAAAACTGCTAAATGTAACTTCCCCATTACAAACAGAGACTAGATGTAGCTTAGTCATTCCCAAAAATAATAAAAATAGTTGTAGCTGCTAATTAAATACGCCCAAGGCTCAATTTTCTGAAGTCAGGGATTTAATTCTTAGTCTTGTTGCAATGGGCCTCCAAGCTTGACTAAGACCCAAGTGTAATGTCCCCTTACTAAGCACTGATAGGATGATAACCATTAGCCTATTCAGTGAGTTCCTGTACGCTGATGAGTTAGGGTTGGGGAACTCTTAGGGTTTTGGTGACCATTGTCCAGCTAATCTGGCATTAACAGGTGTTGTTTTGAGCTTGGTTTGTTAAGATTTGCATTATGACACTTTCTGGAGGGGTTAGAGGAGTTTGGGGTCAGAGTAGCAGGAAATCCTCTGTTCCTCTTCAAGCATGTGTATCCCCATATCTAATTTGGATATGTATTCGATACGGCCCAGCTACACATCGAATACAATATCCATGTGTGCCTGAAAAATCTTGATTTTTCAACTGTCAAATACTATGTGATTTGATTTTTTTCAAATTTGACGTAAAACTTCCCAATTTTAATTTCAAAAACTTCATTTATGCAATTTTTTTTAAAACTTTGGCATAAACAAAACCTACACCAAATGAAATGTTTTTCTATTTCAGCAACCCATTTTTAGGTTATCTTCCAATGCAACTCTACTGTTTTTGCATATTGTTATGTGTTAAATTAACTTTTAATTATTTATGTAGCATTTATGTGTTTATATTGCTTTCGAAGTAATGAAAATATCCTCTAATAACTTAGAAAATTGTGTTAAATATATGTGTGTGTTTTTTATTAATGTTGTATCCCCCATATCCATATTGGGGGTCTTAAAAAATGGTCGTCTCCGTATACAATACCATATCCGTATTTGTATCCATATCCGTGTCCATGCAACTTTGGGAGGGGTTTGAGACAATTTGTCTGTGTTACTATTTTTAGTAAGTGACAACTTGGACATGGACTTGGTCCGTTGGCAGTTATACTATTTTGGGTTAGACGGTGATTGCACTTAATGATGTTAATTTGGCAAATTAAGTTAAATTAAAGTTTTAATTTGATGTTATTGAAAATGACTTTATATCGGTTCCTAGGGGGTATAACATGTTTTAAAATATTAATTAAAGTGACTTCCTAGGGGTGGGTGCCTACATGGGAGACATAAGGGGGCGTTTAAATAAAATAAAATAAAATATTTTATAACCCTGAAGGAGGTGTGGGACTTGGAGGTGAATAAATAGCCTCAAGAGCTCATTTTTCAGCATTCATGTTTAGGAGATTTTGAGAACAAGACTTTGCTGGTTTGAACTTGTTTAACCAAAGGCTTTGTAAGGACAAAAACAGTCACAGAGGATATCTACTTCAATGGTGAAATAATCTTTCTGGTAGATAGGACTAGTGGTTTCGTTCCGGAACTAAATTTCGGCTTCATCAGAAGATATTCTAAAGTTTGCATCATCAGATTTTCAAGGGACTCAATGGACAGGATCGTGAGGATTTGAAGAGCAGATTTGTGGCATCAAGATTGAATATTTCAGATATTTTTTTGCTCGGTGCACCTCCTACTTGCTGGTTATACATTCTCAAAGGGGACCGTGAGCTTCTAAGGCATGGACGCCTAGGCTTTGGTGCTGATTGTGCATCATTTTGGGTACCTAGGTGATTATTATGCTTGGTTGTCATTTTGGTGAAGAGGCGGCTAGGTTTTGTAGGGTTTGACTTCATTTTGGAATTCCAGTTGACAGTCAACAAACCCACATTAGTCCCATTTTGCAACAGCAGCAAATGGGTACAGATTTTAATATATTTTGGCTTTTGGGTGCTATTCTCTTTATGTCTTTGTTGCAAAAATTATCTGTTGCTCTATCTAGTTTTGTATTGTGGTTTATCATCCAAACATCCTAACCAGCATTCAGAAAACAAATATGATTCAGAAAACACAAAAAGAAGTAAGGGTGTATGTGACACCAAGCCATCATATTCATTAAGGCTCTTTTCACATCTGTTAATCTCTTCAACTTCCTGTTGTGACCTTTTCACACCATCGCCCCATTGCAAATGGGGAACCCCTCTTTTAGCTCGTAGTTGTGAGGTTTTGGTAGTTGAGTTAACAATTCAGAGCACAGAAGTTGAGGAGTGGTTAAGTGATTAAATTGTTCGGGTTGTAAGTGCAGATAGAAGTATCAAGGTTAAGGTTTCATTGCGACAGGTTGTAATGGTTTGAGATAAAATTTCTAAGTGCATGAATATTTTGGCTAGTCAAAAAGTCTAAAATATGCTATAATGACCTATTTCATTTATTAATTCGGGCTAAAATGACAAAATCATGCAAAGGAGCTTCAAAATCCCTATGGAAATTGATTTCCAGATTTAAAATATGCAAAAACTTTATGAAAATCAATTTTTTCTTATAAAATTGCACTTTGTCCCTATGGAAATAGAATTTCCACTCCAAAATGACCAAAATCCTTGTGAAGTGTGGGTTTCCACTCCAAAAATAATCAAAATCCTTGTGAAAGATGAATTTCCACTTGAAAATTTATGAAAGTCCCTGAAGAGGTTGTTTTTCCACTCCTAGAGAGCATGAACAGGTGAAAAAACTAAGTGTTGGGACCATTAGTCCCTATTGGGGTCGAATTTCCCCTCTTGGACTTGGAAACAATGATGAAAGTGCAAAGAGTCCCTATGCCTATCGAATTTCCACTAGTCCCATACTTGAATTTTTTTAACATAAAATAGGTAAAGTCCTTGTGGTGATTGAATCTCGATGTTGTCCTTGTGTAACAAGTATTTCCCTTAGTCCCTATAGGGGTCATTTTTCGCTTTGGGGGTCTTTTGTGAGTGGATGAAAATATGGAGTCTTGGATTGGATTTGTACCTACATGAATCATTTTTCCCCTTTGTGGGCAAGGAGATAACAAAAATGAGTCCTTGAGGCATTCAAATTTCCCCTTTGAGGGAGAGTTAAAAATATGAAGGGAATTTTGGAGGATTTTAAGTGTCCATGTGCAAATAGATTTTCCCCTTTGGGAGAACAATGAGAGTTAATGAAGATGAGAAACATGAAATGGAAGTAGTCCCAACACCAATTGATTTTCCTTTAGAAGCTATGTTTGGGGAAATGAAATAAATTTGGTAAGATACAAGGGAAATGAATTGAAATTCAATGTACACAACTCCCAAGGAGCAAAGAAATTATCCCACATTGGCTGTGTGGGTGCAACCTGAAGCAAAAACCTCTTTAAAAGACAACCTACAGCAGCAAATAAAGTACAATAAAGAGTCGGCCACAGTCCGAAGTCTAAAGAAAAGACAAGGAGAACTTGGCAAATTAAGAAGGTGGTGGAAGCAAGTAAGAAAAGAATTGGCAAGAGGCAATCAGATTCATACAAGTCTGATGCAAGTGAATCTACAGCCATTACAGGAATGTCCACCATTAAAGAAACCACCTGAAGATTGAAGATGCCATAAGGAGGTCACTTCAGACCTAAGGGTTCAAGTTTGACTAAGTATATATGCAATTTGAAAGAGGAGATTGAAGATAAGTGTTGGATAGCCAAGTTCAAAATGCAGACATGGGAGTTGTGATTTTGCAGATGAAAATCAGAGACTCCAAAAATCAGTAATAAGTGTGTTTGAAAAGGGAGATCTAAAACCACAAACTTATCTGAAACAAAATCCAAGCCTTCAAGGAGCTGTAAGTTTGATGTTTACAGACTTAAAGTCTGAAAACTCATGTAAGGTTTGATTCTTTTAGAAAATCAGAGATAATTCCTAAGTCACTAAATCCCATCAACACTTGTTGCAGGCTGTTAGGAAGGAAAAATCTGAGAGCAAGAACCAAATTTGAGCGACTAAAGGGCTGGCATACAGTGGTAAAGTCTGAAACTTCTCCAAGAGGAACAATTTTCCCTAGACAATCAAGAAAAATTCTTAAGTCCCTCAATCATAGCACAAGTTGTTGCCAAGTGTGTAAGGATCATTTCACAAGGTTTTGAGGAAAAATCATCAAGAAGAGAATTGATAGCGTGAGACACTGATAAACAAGGAGGGCAAGGATGGAACAATCAAGGGAATCTTGAGTAAATCACAAAGTCCCTAGACAAGTTTATCTTCCACTCAGAGACTAAGGTGTGCAGAACGGGGACTAGGCTACAAGGACATTCATAGGTCCCTAAGCAAGGCAACATTCCACTTGATCAAATGCTTGAAGAATAAGGACTATCTTATAGGGAGATTAATTTGTCACTATTCACATCAATTTTCCACAAGGATCAAACAAGATTCTATTCAAGGACAATTTGTTAGGGACTCCAATTTGTCCCTATGAGGGATCAAGGCTAAAGGATTCCAAGCCAAGGAGGTAACAGATAAAGGTATCAAGGATGTCCCAAACAATGGGAGAGGAAAACCTCACCACACGGGGATGATCAAATTACACGAGGAAAGGTCTAAAAATGAGAAAGCTTGTCATCATCAAACATCTAAGGACATGAAAATTTACAAGTCTGTGATCAACATGGAGAAACTAATCGCTCCAAGGAAGTCAAGATATCAGGACCAAGTTCAGGGACGGGTTCAATCAAGCGGATCCCCATGAGGATGAAGATGACTAGGAATCCTAAGCAATGAGGGGGATTGGCTCAAGGAGATCAAGTTTGAAGGAGGTTCAATTACTCCAAGAGGATCGAGGACAAGTTCCATCAAAGACAAGGACATAAGGACAAGTCTGAGGTTCTGAGGTCAAGAGCAAGAAATAATTCAAGGACAAGATTCCCATCAAGAGAGTGATCTTGATAATGATCGAGTCATACAAGGAAATGGATTGAGGTAGATTTAATATACCAAGGAAGATGTCAATGTGTTCAAGGGATTGACCCAAGGATCAAGTCCGAAGATGAGGAAGACAAAGAATTCCAAACAATGAAGGTCCAAGTGCAAAGAATTCAGCTGCCGCAAGGTCTAGACATCTAGGAGAAAGAATTCCAAGAACAATGAAGAATTCCTAAGGATAAGGAAGTGGAATTAAAATACAGATTGTAATAGAAAGAGACATACATATTCATGAGGATGAGTTGTTGGATGACTAAACATCTTCCTATTGGTTCTACTTTGGAATTTTCTCATTGACCCACATGTTGGTGCCTTGTTTTTATTGGCTATTCATGGTTGCCCTAATTAGGGTTTGTCATGAATTAATCTAGGTCATTGGTTTCAAATCAATCTTGGCTGGAGAAAATCGCTCTACAAGTTGGCCCGTAGATCCCTCGGCTTTCGTGCTCTACAGTAGGACCCATGGCCCTCCGTACTGCTTGTGTGGCGTGGATGGTGTCCTCATTCTCTGCTTCCCTTGGCTTCGGTGGTTTGGTCTTGGTTTTTGGTTTTTGTGCTTTATGTTCTCTCGTTTTTCTTTTCTTTTCCTGCGCTTGTGCGTGTGCCTTGATGCACCTTTTTTGATCATTTTTTGTTCCCGTTTCAGCTTTCTTCATTTGAGATTGCCATTATTTCGAGTTATGAGAGCCATCTAGTTGCAAGATTTTTTGTGTAGCCACGAGTTTCTCTCTGATGGACGCAGAGGTTCTTAATGATGGAAATGACGGCTCAATGGGTAATAAGAAGGAAGGAATGCAGAATTCTAAAACAGAGAGTTCACAGGTTAAAGCTTCCTACAAAGCGGTTGTCGCAGAAGAAACGGTTTTACCAGAGGCAGCGCAATTCATAGTAGTTGACAGCAATGGAAGAGAACCATCCTGTCCCGATGGAGATAGACAGAGAGGAGGTAAATTTGGAGGCCCAACAGAATGCATGGGGGAGGGTAAAGCTGGAGGATAGGAAGGTAAGATCCCGTCGCCCAGCCCCAAGATCCTCAATCTCTCTCCAAACGCGGAAATGGTAACTGCTATAAAATTTGAGCAATCTCGTTTAAAAAATGTTGCAATTTTCTTTGTCTGCATGAATATGAAGTTCCTCCCTGCAAGCAAGTTCCTAGATGACTGGATAGGGAATGTGTGGGGGAAAAAGCTGGGCTTAATGGTTAGGTTTAGTCGTATCGTGCAAAGGGGTTTATTTGTTATCTTTTTTAAAAATCACTCTATGCAAGAAAAAGCCTTAAATAAAGGTCTGTGGAATGTTGGTCAAACTGTTTTCAGAGCTCTCCCGTGGGCTCCTAGTTTTAAATCAGACAATGTTATTGCCCGAGCCTCCCCTTCGTGGATAGAAATTAGGAATGTGCAGCCGGAATTCTGACATTTTATTCTGCTGCTCCTCAAACCCCTAGGCTCGGTGCTTCAAGTTGAAGAGGCTAGAGTAACCCTTCCTCACCTCAACGCCCGTGCCCTCGTCATTCTGAACCCAAAGGTGACCTTCCCCGAAGAAATTGTAATGGAAATTGAAGGAGAGAAAACTTCTTGGCCCACGGTCAAGTTAGGGGACATTGAAGCCTGTTTCCATTGCAAACTCAATGGTCACAACAGACGTGACTATCCTCTTCTTAAAAATATCCAAAAGACTTTTAATGGAGAAGATCCAAATAATAAAGACAATAATCCCGTGCCCGACGCAAATGATGAAAACAATAATCAGAATATACTAAGGAAATATGATGTTGTCACGAACACCGATAATGAAGTCAGGGTTAACAACAAGGATACAGTAGACTCCCACTTGGATAAATTCGTATCCCTTTCCAACCCTCTGTTTGAAGATGACTTTGTTGTCCAAAGGGCTACCCCGATCAAAGAGATTCTGAATCCTTTTGCATGTCAGCCACAATACATCCTTGTTCCAAGAGAAAAAGTGTATGAGGATAATGCCCCATGCCCAAATGCTCAGCAGATAGCCTTATCCAAAATTAAGAACAATAAGGCCAAGATTTTAACCAAACAACATCCAGATGGATAGGGTGAGGTCTGTTCTGATGACACGACTCCCGCTACACCCATCGCTCACCTAGTAGATGAAAACCAGAATCTGAACTCTGGTGAGGAGGACTCACAGTCTCCCATCGATAACCTAGCCTTGACAGTGCATAATGGGAAAGACATTGAGGAAGATGGTTTTGTAGAAGTGATATCAAAGAAAAAGAAACGAAAAACTTATGAAAGGAGCAATAGTCTGAAAAACAGTGGTAAAAACCTTAGAATCAAGAACAAGAATATCCCAGAGTGCTTTAACAAACTCTGTCAGAATCCTAAACCCCCCAAATCTTTATGATGATGAACATCTATAGCTGGAACATTAGGGGGCTGGAGATGCCAGATAGAAAATACATTGTCAGGAACTGGTGCAACAAGTTACCTTGTAAAGACATCATTTGCTTCCAAGAGATCAAAGTGGCTACATTCTAAGCCCTAAATACCCTGCAATTCATATGGAAGAAGGCCACATGCATATATTCAGACCACCCTAAAGGGAAAGGAGGTGTGGCTATGCTCATTAGTGACAAATGGGCCAGTAAGATTAGTTCTAAAGGTTCATCCCCTTGTCAGAAGGCTATTTGGGGGATCTTCAAGGTCAACAGTCAGGATATAGGAATTTGCAACATCTATGCCCCAAATGACTATAGAGATAGCGCACAGTTGTGGGATTGGTTGGCTTCCAACCTTCCTGAGTCCAAATGGATATTCATCGGGGACTTTAATATGATTGAAAATAGAGAGGATAAATGTGGTGGGAACAAACAAAGTTGGAAACGTAATGAATTCTATTTCTGGGCCAAGTTTAAAAGATGATTCCAAATTAAGGATCCGTTGGAGAATATGAAACAAGAATACAACATCTGGTTCACTTGGTGTAACAACCAATCCAACAGAAATAGAGTATATTGCAGATTGGATAGGGTGTATTTCAACCCTCTGTGGTTCAACATTAGTAATCACTCTGGTCAGAACCCTGTGGAAGTGACCCCTATGAGTATGTCTGACCATTCCCCCATTCATATTAAGATCTCTCTTGACAGTGTGCCCTCACCTTTCGTCAAGAATAAGAGGCAGAGCATCTTCAAGATGAATACATCCCTGTTGGAGGAGCAGGACTCCCCTCAAGCTCATAGGACTGCTACAGCCCTCTCCAAATTCTGCAACTCTGAGCTTTCTGCTAGAGACAAATGGGACTAACTGGTCATAGTCTGGAGGAAGTTATTTAAAATCATCGGGACCAAAGAAGCCCTTGATAGGAACCAGGTAGAAAATATATATCAGAGACAACTGAACCAAATTGAGTCTCAGCTGCAGGATAGAGGCCATGATTTGGAACTGGAAAAATCCCTTATCAGTACGAAAGCCAATCTCAGGAAGATCCAAAACACTAAAATTCAAGGGAAAAAGGTTAGAGCCAAAGCCACATGGATCAAGGATGGGGACAAAGGGTCCAAATACTTCTTCAACCTTATCAGAGCTAAACAAAGGAGAGAAAATATCAATGGCATATCCTAACAAACAACAGTATTAACTCCAATAATGAAGAGACTTTACAAGCCTTTGTTGAGTACTACAAGATTCTGTTCTCCTCCGAACATAAAGCTGAAAACTTTGAAGCTATGGAAAGATGTATCAACTTGATCCCTAAGAAAGTGTCCCAAAAGCAAGGAGTGGAACTTGAACAAAGAATCACCCTTAGAGAAATCGATGAAGCCATTGGGTCACTAGCTAATGACAAATCACCCGGGGTGGATGGTCTTCCGATAGAATTCTACAAAAGAACAAAGAATGGATATCAGGGGAACTGCTCGAAGTATATGAAGAAGCTTATGAGTATGGGTCCCTTGGGAGGGGCATAAACAAAGGGCTGATCAAACTCCTACCCAAAGAAGGGGACAAATCTCAAATAAGGAACTGGAGACCCATCACCCTTCTAAACATCTCCTATAAGATCATTGCTAAAATTATGGCTAGAAGAATTAGTGAGATCCTAAAAAATGTGGTATCAGTCACCCAGACTGGTTTTATCAAAGGAAGATACATCTTAGACAACCTAATTACTAGCTGGGAAGGCATGCAATGGGCAAAAATAGATGGGCAAGAGGTGGCTATGTTGCTCCTGGATTTCAAGAAGGCATATGACAGAATTGAGTGGTCTTTTGTTCTTAAAATGCTAGAGGCTTTTGGATTCCCTGAGTACTTCTGTAAGTGGGTAAGTATCTTATTGAAAGACTCCTCAGCAGTCATTGAAGTTAATGGAGAGGTCTTAGATATCACCTCCCTAAGAAAGATCCATTAGACAGGGACGCCCCTTGGCACCTGCACTATATGTCATAGCTACAGATGCATTGACATACATTCTCAGGGCAGCAGATATAGGTCCTCCTGTCAAAGGGATAAAACTACCCAACAGCGAAGATCTCCTTGTGGAGCAGTTTGCTAATGACACTGCTCTCTTCATTAATCTTGAAGTAGCTAACTTTGACAATACCATCAACCGGATACAACTGTTTTGTTCTGCCTCGGGAGCAAAAGTGTCTCCTCACAAATCCAAGATATTGGGATGGGCAGACAAGCCTCCCAGGTGGCTTGAAGATAAGGATTGGCAATGGGCTGGCCCCACTACCATTGTCAGATATCTTGGCATCCCCTTTGCCATTGAACCTTCTATTAATGACATGTGGACCTGGATATACAAAAAAGTAGAACACAAACATCTCAAATGGCAGTCCCACATGCTGTCTCTAGCAGGCAGAGCTCAAGTAGTACAGAAAGTACTCTCTTCTCATGCTGTGTACTATGCCTCTTCATGGATGTTGGCCAATAATCAGATTGACAAACTTGGGAGAATTCTCAGAGAGTTCCTATGGTCTGATGGAATGGGTAATAGAAAGAGACACTGTGCAAAATGGGAATGGTGCTGCATTCCTAAAGGAAGAGGAGGGCTGGGTATGAGGGACCTATAGTCTCAAGGATTGGCACTAGCTGCCAAATGGGTCCTTAAAGCCCTAAAAGGCAATGAGCCTTGGAAAGTGCTGGTCAAAAATAACATTGAGAGATCTACCATCAAAAAAGGAAAAATATGGAAGGGCACACCTTTACATGATATTATTTTTGGAGACTTTGAAGTAAAAGTCAGTGGCTCCAAAGTGTTTCAAACCATTTGGAAGGCGTGGTGTCAGGTCAGGACTCAGATTTGTTCTAGGGGTGCTGTTTGGAAAAATCCTACATGTTCAGTTTTGGATAGGTCTATCTGGTGGGGGTTATATTTAAATGGTAAACCACTGGCACTAACTCAATCTTGCTCTGCAAAGAGCTGGCATTTGAAAGGTATAACCTGCATTCAGGATCTACTGAGGGATCAAAAGCTGAGAACCTGGGATGATTTCAAAGGTACCTTCAACATACCACAGTCCCAAAAGAAAACATATACCCTGATATCTAAGGTTGTGAGAAGATGCTTCCCTGGCAAGATGGTATCCTCTACCTAGATGCTTGACCTGATTAAATGGAAAGATGGTAACAAGGTTGTGGACTTCTCCTGCAAACAAATATATGCAATGCTTAAAGAGGACATAGTAATTACTCTCAGAATTAACTCTAGCTGGAACTTCAACTGGTCTAGCAATAGATGACTCTCTTTCTTTGATTTTTTCTGGCACTCCCCAATTGAACCAAAGATTTTATGTTTTAGATGGCTGCTTTTGTTAAAAAAACTTGTTGTCGGGTCCTTTTTTGCTCACTCAGGAAACCAGACCATTATTTGCTCTATTTGTAACTGCCCGGAATCTTTCAAACACCTCTTTTTTGAATGTGATTTTGCTAAAAGGATTTGGGCTAGTTTTCTTGGTCGCCCCATTATGTGGAACTGCCTTAATTTTTTCTCATGGAAAGAAGTTGTCTTTGGTTTTGTGGATGCCTTTGATTTTAAAATGAATGTGTTGGTTTTCTTTGACTGCTGAAATTCTTTGGGTCATTTGGAAGCAGAGGAATGAGGAAATCTTTCAAGCCAAGAAACGGGATCTTACTGAGTTTTTCATAAAACTCACACATCTTAACATTGTTTCGCAGGTCACATCAAGGATAGAGGTCTCAGAAGAAAGATTCCTTTCTCTACTACAGGAAGGGGCTATGATTGTGTTCAAGAGGGACTTCCAGTCTACCGAATATACAGAGACAGTACAAGCAGAGATCTCACAAACAGAGAACCCTGCCCCAGAGAACAATCCCAGTACACCCAACAGCCAGGTTACCAATGCAACAGAGGACATCAGAGCTGGGGTCCAGGAGGGCATATCCACCAGTGATAACTGGAACAATCATGATCACAATGATAACTGGAGTAGCCAAGAACAAAGGAGTAACAATGATGGATGGGACACCACTGACACCAGGGTTAACACAGATGGATAGGGAGACTCTTAGGAATATCTGTTGATTACAACATAAGCAATTTTGTTGATATAGAAGCTCTTATAGTCGTGGTTCTTTAAGCTTAAATCAGTAAATTGTAAATTGTCATAATCTTTGATCTAGTCTAGGGTGGTATAAGCAGCAACAAACTCATGCTGCTTTTTTTGGTTTTTTTGGTAAACTCTTGATTTGCTATGTAATGGCTCCAGTTGATGCTCTATCTCAATATAAAAAAAAAAATCAATCTTGGCTGTACATTATAGTGGTTTGGTAGCCTCCACTTGTTCTTTGTTCTTCTAAATCATTACTCTCTTCCCTTGGTGCAAAATCTCTTTGACAATCACCTTCTATTGCAACCAATCTAGCTTGTACATCTTGCACCACATATGACATTTCTTTGAATATTCCAACATATTGGCAACTCTCACTCGACCTCTTTTGAGTGCTCTTCTAGGAGGTATGTCGAATCAATTCAACCAATAAATTAGTTTTTAAACTAGGTGAACACATGCTGGACCCAATTCCCTTTCTAAGAAAAAATGAATGGTGTTCTCTCACACACACACATACAAGATACCCTTGCACTCATAGACACAAACTCAGTCTTACAGGGACTACACTGCCTTTGAATTCATTGAATTTTTTAATGAAGTATAGGACAAGGGGGCACACCCATAGGATTTTCAACTAGAGCACAATCATGGGATTTTCAATTAGTTGGAAATAGTAACACGACCCATACAAAATTTCATAACTCAGATTAGTTTGTGCAATTTCAAAGATCTAATCTTGCACAATGAATCACTCAACATGGATCTGATTTTATTCATGATACAAGATATTTATATTGGATTCTAAGGAATATTCGATAATCTCCACTAGAGACCAATGAATCACAACAAAACCTGCAATTCAAGACACCAACACAACAACCAACTTCAAGTTTATGCTTATAGGTAATGTAGAAAAAAAGATGACCTTGTTTCTTCCTCCTTTCTACTTGCCAACTTCTGCAATCGAAGCACCTTCTTCAACCTCCTTTCTGTATTTAAAGATGTGATTCTTCCCCAATGGACAACCTATATGCATTTAAGCGAAGGCCAAGTTGAACAACACTAATAAAAGAATCTCAACAAGTAGGTGAAAATTGTTTGGGAGAGTGGCTCTCTCCAAGGATTAGTATGGAATAGTCAAAGATGCACATGCATATAACTCCTCATCAATGATACATCATGGGTAACCCCCACATTGAATGGTTACTCGGGGATGTGTCGTCGGCATAATTTGACCCATCTCAAAAACGATGACATCCCGGAAACCCGGAAACTCGGAAATGCATCCCTTGGCTGCCCCGTAGTATTAATGTTTGAGTTTTGATAATTTGTTTGACTTTGACTCTCATGTGAACTCTCAATTTAAATTATTTAATGCAAACCTTATATGTTAAGGTTTTATAATGTATATAAGCATACTTTATCCATGTTTTCATATTAATATTTTAAAATTTGCCTATATATTTTAAATTTTTCCTATTTGTTATATAGTCGTCCCCTTCATCCCCCTAAAATGGCAAAAAGAAAAATCCATCCTGGAAACCCATTTCCCTCTCGCCCCATCCCCTCGTCCCAGAAACTCAGGGTGACATAGATAATTAGTCTTACATTGGATTACAAGTGGCAAAGTGGGAAATCCCAACATTGTCACCAAGTGGGATGCTCCAACTTAAAAGAGGGATCTAATAAAATACAAAATGGTAACCTAGAGATGTTGTCCCCCCTGCTACCCTAGGCATGCATGCCTCCCATAGCAAGCCCAGGGTCATTATAAACTAAACACAAAATATTGGCAAATTTTTTTTGTTGGTCTTCTAATACCCTATTTGCTTCTAAATCACATCTTATATGATTTTATAGGAGGGAGAGAACATGGAATCTATTTCTAAGGTCATTGAGGTTGAAGGTAGTCATTCGAAGACTAATCTAAGGGAAGTGTTGATGTGAGTTTTATGCCACTACAACATGCAAGATGAAACACTTGATGTTCCATGATGAAACACCAAATATCAAACCCTCTCTTGAATAAGGAAGCTCATATGCTAAACAATGTATACAGATTGTGTGATCAAATGAGACAACCCCAAAGTTTCTTCTTATTGTGGACTTAACTCAGTTGTAATGATGTGATATGTCGGTTATCACAAAGGGACGTACGTTGTTCATTCAAAGGACATCAACTACTCTACTACTTCCTACCAAACAAACTACAAAGGAAAGGGTTAAGAAAGCTACTCTACTCCTAGAATGCAAGAAATTGTGAATGTTTTTGTGACTCTACTAGACTTAGTTTATCCATCGACATCAACCAAGCTAGTGCGATCTCCCAAGGTAGATGTAAGATGCTCAAACTATTACCATTCCATTAACATCATCCATCGATGCATATCAATGTGCAAGCAATAAACGAAGTAAAGCTCATAAATGTCATTCGATCACGCAAGGCAAACTTACAACCAACAAGCAGCTAGTAGTTTGGTCTATGTGAGCTCAACAAAGATGCATCCAAAATATCTTCCATTCAACTAAACACTATTTCTAATTAACATGAAATGAAATCCTAATCTAATTAAGGAATTGAAGAAACCATGCAATACTCCAAAGTGATACAAGTAATCCACCATGAAGACCAACAATGAATTAAGGACACTTTGGTAGTATCAAAGCAACAATTTCAACAAGTCTCTCCCTTTTACAATTGATAGAAGTGAGGTTTATATAGGAGCCCCAAATACAATGGACGCAGTAGTCCATCAAATCTTCAATCTTTAAGCATGGGAAAATGGTATCTTATGGTAATCTTATTCATGGCCCTAGAATAAATGCACATCCTCCACTTACCATCCTTCTTGGGTGCTAAACCAGTAGGTACAACACATGGGCTAAGGCTTTTAATGACAAGCCCTTTATCCAAAAGTCTTGCACTTGTTTTGCTACCTCCTCATTTTGAGCAGGGGTCATTTTGTATGCAGCCTTATTTGGAAGTGTAGCACCAGGGATAAGGTCAATTTGATGACTAATGTCCCTAATAGGAGGCAAAGCATTTGGTATTTCATTCACCACTATATCCTTGTACCTATCCACCATCTCCTGGACTTCCTTAGGAACATCCCCTTTCTCACTATCTTGCTGCTTAGGACTGTCTCTTGGTTTCAACACTAAGGCATACCCTTGGGTCTCTTCTTGCTTCATGACTTCTAGGAACTCTTTCCCACTCATCAACATCACACTTGAACCAATACTTTTTTCTTCCCCTTGATCAGGTAAAGGATCCATTTGATATTTCCTACCATTCTTGGTTATCATATAGGAGTTTTTCTCCCCATCATGCTGAGCCTTGACATCAAACTGCCATGGTCGTCCTAGGAGCAGATGACATGCATCCATAGGAAGTATATCACACAATATTCTGTCCTTGTAATCACCTACCTCAAAATCTACCCATACTTGTTCATCAACAATGACATGTTGCCCCTTATTCAACAATGATACTCTATATGGACTAATATGGGGTATACTTTTTAACTTCAACTTATCTACCATCTCAACTACAACAATATTCTCTATGGAACCAGAACCAACAATTACTTTGCAAAACTTACCATGAGACTTACATGTGGTTTTGAAGACGATCTTCCTTTGAGGAGGCTCTTTGTGTTGTGGTACTTTCAATAAGGTCCTTCTTAGCATCAGATTTTCTCCATCCAAGGAAGGTCATGCATGGTCCATAGGAGAATTCACACTTTGACAATCTTCTTCTTGACTAATTGAGTTCTCGTTTCTCCCCCATGTTAGCTTGAAGCCTTCTATGGACACCTACTCATGGTGTGCCCTACTTGATTGCAATTGTAACACTTGCCTGTGAATACACAACAATTATAACATATTTCAGGTTTGGGTCCATGGCCTTACTATTGCACAACATGTTCTTACAATCTTGTTCAATTCCCACAGAGGGTTTGGTATCACTTCTAGGTTTCTTGGAATGTGCTTGACAAAAGGCTTCCACTTGGCACCACCCAATTCTCCTATCCTATAACCACACCAAGGTTATCTTCGAACTTTCCCTTGGTCCTTTACCTATGACCAATCCCTAAGGGCAATTCAACTTCCAAGAGGAGATACAACTCCTCACATCAAGCCTCCTAATTCCAAGACTGAACCCAAGTACCCCAAACCCTTGCTAACTAGGATCTTTTCACTAACATGGCAGGAAACATGTGTGGGTGTCTCTCTATGTCTAGACAAACATAACTGATCAATTTGGCCCCCTAGAACCACTGCCACAAACCCACAATAAGATCTTCACAATTCTGGCCTATTAGGAGACCTACTAGAATTAGCCCTCCAATCTGACTTTTTGGGCCTTAATTCCCAGAACTCCTGAACAAGACCCCAAACAAAACACATATTTGGACACCCATTTGGGACTTCTAAGGAATATCACAGAATAGGATCTGGGTATTATGTTTGACCAGGTCAACCAAAACTGAGTCAAATAAGCCTAATAGGCCTAGAGCATGAAAACTTGAATTGAACTTTTCACCAATCAAATCAAGATGACAACAGGCATTTGTTTTCAAGTTTGCACTTACCTAAGGACTCCAAATCTACCGATGGAACACACCCACACTCCAGTTTATTTTCCTTACAACACAATCCTCTCGCTTGGATGGCTTGTCAAATCAATATGCCAAGCCTAGGGCATCATTGTAAAAAATATAGTTCTGCTCCAACTACTGCCAAATCAATTTAACCATGTATATTACAATGGATCCTCACATTCCACAAAGGCTTATGGGATTCCCATGGTGGAATGTCAGGATTTTCCCATTTGTGATCCAAACTCTCAGGGTTTGATAGTTTCCTGAACTAGTCTTGCTTCCAGTGGATTGTTCTCTCCAACTACTGCACTTGGTCCCTTCAAACCAATCACAAATGAAGGCTAGATCACTAGACTAACTTACCATGTACTGGTCTTGGGATTACCGATTCGTACACGTCCGTACAGTTGCAGAAAACAACGAAATTAGTATTGAAAACACACAAAATCAATGGAACAAAACCTTTAATTCATTGCACACTTCATTACATCTCAAATCGTTCATAGAGGCTATAAAATCGCTCATGAACGTTGGATAACCACCTGAAACCAATTTCCTAACTTCCTAGTTGTTGGTGACAACATTTCAAAAAAATTGTTAAAGGTGCAAAGCATCATTTGCATTTGTCACATCATAGTGACTTGAGGACCGCTAACTCATCCCAACATGACTAATTTGACCCAAAAGCATTGAAAATCCCTATTTGCCACATTTTTGGAGATGTTTGCCCAATAGTGACCAGGATGGGTCAACATGGGCCTTGAAGGCTTTGAAGGACAAGATGGTCCATTAGGACCTTACAAATGGACCTTGATTACAAGCATCAAATGGCCTATGACGCCTTATTACAAACATGATAAAACATGACCAAAAACACAAGACCAATCAGGGATCATCCATTGTGCCCCTGCACCAAGTTCCCACTTGCAAGTTGATCACTTGATTCCGCATAGTTCGTATATGCTCCAGAATACTTGATACAATTCGATAACCTATGAAATCTCTTTAAAATAATATAACAGTAGCAAAGCTTGCATAAAATGGAGATTCTAATTCCAAAAAAGTTGCTCAATTGAACCACGTCCAGTATAGAATCCTACCACAGAGTTTCAACAGATACAAATTTATGCAAATGTGCAAGGAAGTTGTGCACTTACAACTTTACAAAGTGGCTCAAAAAAAATTCAACCTCCTTGTAATAATCCACGCCCAAAGAAGCAAATTTGTATGTGTTGCAGCAAGGATTATATTGCCCAAGAATAATTCAACCTTCTTAAGGATTATTTTAGGTCATGCCAAAATAGAGAACCTGTATTGTTCCCATTAACTCAGAAAGCTATTGCTTTAATCTTAAAGTTGCTTCGATCTGTGTGAATGAATCCCACACAAAAGTAGTGACGGATATCAAGCTCTCAAACTACAACCAGTTCGAAGCACATGCTCCACATAGGTTCTGGAAGAACCATGAACTAATCACTTTAACAACACCTCTAAAGCAAACTGATGATAGTAATAAAACACTCTTCATATGAATTAAGACACCTGTAAGACTTAGAAATTCCAAACGTATTCCTCTGCAAGTCAGGTCTATCACTTGTAACGACAGAAGGCTTTGTCTCATTAAAATTAAGCAACACCACCAAAGTTAATTAAATCTCGAAACCAATCATTCCTGTAAAACTCATAACAATATTAGGTAGTCCGTGGCAAAGATAAAAATAAAAATGTAATGGCTCATACAACACTTGTCTTTTTTGTCTCATTCACAACTTCCATAGCAACTTCCGAAAACCATTACCAGGTGTTGAAGCGATTCTTTGTTACAGTAAGATGTTGAGCGCTGTGAGATAGCATCAAGAAATGACGATTCCTTAGTCTTCCATTGTGAAGAATGTAGTTGCACCAATTAAAACACACATATGCAGACCATAAAACTTTGCATGAACACCATGTATTTCTCACTAGGTTGACTCAACAATATCAAACCCGTCAATATGACTCTAATGCATAAATCAATCTTCCTTACAATTAATGGTTGGAGAACGGCTTTAATCTTTGCTTGAATCAACAATTAATGGTTTCTTCATGCTGGATTGGGGTTTCAATAATTGTATCTGTATCAGAGGACACCATGGGTACAATAGATGTGTCTTGCCTTACTTCGAATGTATAAACAGTAAACTCAAGAGCAGTTACACAGACACCATTCTCAATGATAGATAGTTATGATTCTATTAGAGACCCATAGAAGCTCCCAAACTTGAAAAAACAAAGGTTATTTGATAGTTTCATGAGTACATTAAAATAGCTCGAGTTGTTCTTTTGATACACGTTGAAACCAAACCAAGGGAGATTCACATGGTACTATCTGAAATTTCTTCACGATAGCATTAATATTGAGGCTGAATATTATATTTGCTCTACGCACAATAGATTGTTGTCTCGCTCAATGAAATATTGTCTTCAGCAAAAAACGCAATACCACGGTCTTATAAATATATCCGCAATATTTCACGACAAACATTAATCATGAACCTTTGAATTTATATTAAATCACCGCAAACATCAGATTCATTAATAAATACATCACCCTCAATTTTTTGAATTGTCGTCTAAGCCAAAGAATTGTCTTGTTCGACTCATTAAAGTCCATGGTATGAATCCTAGATTATGAATTAGTCCCGCCAAATATTGAATGATAATCTTCATACTTACAAAATCGACTCACAAGAGATTCGGGACTTGCAACTATTTTTCAAAATTGAAAATAAGCTTTGTATGCATCTGACTTTGTGTTGATGTCAGTTTTTTACTACATAACATATAGGAATTGAATACTTGATACAGGATATCAAACACTCAACCCTCTCTTGAAAAGTAAATACTCATGAAGAACATGAGAAAACTCCAAGGTTCCTTACACCTGTGGATACTAACTCAGTTATATTAATGTGATTTGTTGGTTAATCACGTAGGCGGGCTTACGTTGTTCATTCAAAGATAACTTGGTGGTACTTCGCTTGCTTGACTTGTTCTTTTCTCCTTGATCACTTTCACTTTCAACTACTCCTACGAATGAAGAAATTAGCAAATGGACAGTGATCCAACCAAATGAAAGCTTGCCTGCGGCGCTACCTCTATTGGTGCAATGATTCAAAGGGATACTCTTAGAATTTTCACACTAACACCTATCTTCCAACCCAACTTGAAGTACAAGCGGAAAGATG
>MU227979.1:3192528-3210482 GCA_018584345.1 Thuja plicata | reverse complement strand
AATTTAAGTTATCTCTCTTGTTATTCTCCTTTCCAAATAGTTGATTCATTTATGCATTAGCCCTTCCTTGGGGTTGATCAACTTGGATCTCCCATTTGTGCATTTGAGGATAAAGGGAATATCTTATCTTCTCCTTAATCACAATTGCAATACTTCATCAATACAATTCAATTAGGGTTAAGGAATTCAATACATTCTAGGCAACTTAAAGGACAATTTACATATCAATGCATTACATTTCAAGATAATCAATCAACCCTTCTTAATACATTACATGTTCTTAATAAACACATCTTTATTTCAATCCCCTTTACAATTTCATATTGTACAAATCTATAACACAATTTTATACCGTACATATCAATTTCTTATTGTACAATTAATATGGCTTTGTGTATATGTATCGATATGCACACTATCGATTTGGTCTGAGACTTAGTCTTCGCAACGTTTATATATTGTATATCATCGATCTGCTCTAGATGAGATATGCCTTGTCTTCGATCTGCCTATATATGCCACTATCTCAATGTGAATCAACTTGCCTCCACATGTATTCGATCTGCACTCGAATTACATAGACTCACATACATATTGATCTGCTCCTTATCGCTGATCATATTCAATGATCCTTGTATGTTTCTCACTTGTCCAAATGAAAGATCGTGCATCTCTAACACATGCACATCATACCCTTTCACCAAGGGCCATGACTTTATCTAAGAAAAGTTGGCGACCCTTGTATGTTGGCTTAATCAAATAAATATGTTTAATACAAAAACATTTATTAATAATGAAATATATTGCCTTGTATAAACGTCCAAGGCCGATAGGCCAATTGGACGTTTATTTAGTCTCATGTCAGCCTGGAGATTCTGACCGCAGCTATTAACATTAACATCTCCACCTCTTTTTTGAGGTTGAGTGAACTCTGGACCCTCAATTTGTTTTCTTGAGTGTCTAATTTAGCTTGTTGTGGGCAACCCTGATAATAACTAGCATTAGCTGCACCCAAATATCAAGGTACCACAAGGTTATCAAAGTCACCACTTCTAAGGAGTGTGCAGTATTTTCGACATATTAAAAAGTCAGATAAAGAATCATGTGAAATCAACATGGCTCGTTAACAGTATAGAATCTGCAATCCTGGTGAAGCCATTTTTTTGTTCAATGTCAGGGGCATGTATCTCCTCTCTGAGTATCCTAATAACTAGAGATTGCAGTTTGTTGTGAATCATGATAACAAGGAGAATAGTATAAGACGCCATGTTCTGATGGATGGACTACACTCTTTTAGATAAATTAGAATTGCTGAGATGATAAATAAATGAAAATAGTTAAATTCCAAAATTGAAATTGAGAGAGCTGGATTCATAGCAAGTAGAGCACTTTGGAATCTTGTTGAGTAGCAGCTCTGTTAAGACTTTTTTAAGATTACTGAGATAATAAAAATAAATAATTATTATCAGTGTTGCTAGCTTTCGAAAGTATCTGTAAGGAATGTGTTCCATGTTGCAATCTTGTTTCCTTTCTCTACTTTCTAGTAAGGTGAAAACATTTAACTGGTCACCATACCATAGATCCATTTCAGCTTTCTTATTGCTCTGCATATTGATGTCAGTTATCTATGCTTGTTGCATTTCTCACTGTCTCTGAGAAAATCTCCCAAAAGAAAAAGTTTGGAAAAGGAAAGTGTGTAGGAAGTGCATGGGAATTTTCGGAGAAGAAACCTGTGAGTGACTCTGTTGTCTGGCTTTATCTTCATTTTCCTTTAGACATGCTCCAATCTGGAATTTAAAAAAATCTGTAGGACAGTGGAATTTCGCAGAGGGAAAAAGTGAGAGAGAGAAAAGCACAATGAAAAGAGGAATGTTTGATCCTAAGATATGCATCTTCAGAATTAAGGCCTAGAACTCTGCACTCTTCTCCTTACCTTTTACCTGGGCTTTCAAGCAATTGAGCTATCAATAAGGTCTCTAGGTTCACATGAGCTTTCTAAGAATGATTGGTCAATGTGGCAATCTTCAGAAGGCAATGATCTCTCTGACTATATGATACCCATGTCTTTTACATATGATGTTTTCCTGTGCTAATGATAATAATGAAAATGTATGTATCTCATGCAATATTTGATTCAATCACTATAGCTTGAGAGAGATGGAGCTTAAGGAATTGTGGGGTGGAGTGATAGAAGGGCTTCCCTCCCATTTTGATCCTTTTATTTAAATCTTCAGAAAGACTTGACTGATCATTACTCAGCTACTGTTTTACAGAGGCATCCTAAGACTAGATGACAAGCAGTAAGTGGATCATTATGGTTCTGGATTTCTAAACTGATCTTTAGAGTTCTTAAACTGCTTTTACTTGATGGGAAAAGCTCAGTTTGTCTCTCTGTAGTTTGATGGCCCTCTGCAATATCAAGAATTCCAACCTCTAGGTTGACTGGATCAATGACAGATTAAAGAAAGAATGGATGAAAGGCAGCTCATGATATAACTTTGGTTATTCTGATTTTTATCTCTGGACAAATTTGTATTGGAATTATAATAATGTATGTGCCATAAGTTATGGCTTATCCCTTTTGAAATTTTACTGTGGCAAGCACAATACCACATGAGTATTGGCTTCTTGTCAACTTTTCTTCAGGTCCAGGGCGGCTTCACCTAAACGATCTTTCAAAAAAAAAAGAAAAAAAAATGCTCAAAATAAAATACAACTATTTTAGTTTAATTTATTACACATTATTAATACTCAATTTTAGTGTCATAGTTAATGAATGCAGCCAAAATTTCTTTCGTGTCCTTTAAGAGCTCCACTGGGCATGCACACAAAGTTATGAACTTTTACCCTAACAAGCTACCTTTGTCTTTTCATCATTCTATTTTGTTGGTTAAAAGTTTTGTAAGTCACTGTGACCGCAACTTGCAAAACTGTGACTTTAGGCATCGTCTCACGAGATTTCTCTCTCCTCTCAACAATAGGGAGGCTCCCTTCTTACCGTAGGTGGCTTCAACATAAACTTAACTGAAATTACAAAAAGGGTGGTTCTCTTTAATCAATTCCTCTTATTTTTCAGGAATAATTTTACAACAATGTATGAACAGCTCTAAAACTTTTAAAAAAGTGCTTATTGCTACGATAATTTCGATGGCTCGGGGTTTGATGTAAGAACAACACTAAAGACACAATCTACATTATATGGTGGAATAGTTACAGAAACCCAAAGTTTCTTGCACTCATCCCGAACTAGGATTCAATAATCTAAATAATGGTAAGGCGCAAAGTCTCTTACTGAATATTCACTAATTTTACAAGTACTTATAACTAAAGTGCAAAGTCTTTCAGCTCTAAGTATTTGCAGCCACTATTAATTATAGCAATTCTCCTTTTTGCAGCACAAAGTCTTCAAAAGCTCGAATTCAACACTCAAGAGATTTATGTAAAACAAACCATTAGCTGAATCAAAGATAGATTAATCAATGCAACGTAAGAATACACCAATCAACCTCAAGCTTCACAACACAGTTTGAGAACACTTCTTTTATTCAATTCAAAAATTTTGCATCAAGAAACACAAAGTTTTCAAGTCACAATAAATTCCAGCATAGCCTCTTTGCACAAAACAAAAGATGATATTTACAATAAAGCCACTCCTTTATATAGGTGAAGAGTGGAGAGAAAGATGGAGAAAGAAAAGGAAACCCTTACCCACCTTTGACTTATTCAAAATCCTACTTTGACTTATTCAAGATTACAAGACCTAATGCATTTGTAATCTGATTACATGCAACTACTATACAGGTGAAAGTTCCCTTGTAATTACAACTTGCCTTCATTTTACATATAACCTGTCAACAAAACTAGACCTATCTAGAAAGCATAGAAAATGACTAAGTGTCCCTAACACTTATGAACTGTCTTCAGAGCTAATTAACGAAAGCCTCAAACTTGAGAAGAGACTCGTGTACAATTGCGGGGTCAGGTGCATCCGTGCGTTGTGTAATAGCGGATGCTTTGACAATTGTGTTTGCTCCTTTGGAAACGTCCTTGTTGTACCCTCCAATGCTGGCTTGAAGACGATTGAGAAAAACCTTATAGCTAGTCAATTTATCAATGGAGCTAAAATTAAAGTTATCCACCTCAAGCTCCAGGCAAATTACTTTTGTGAACTCTGCCATAACAATATTCTCTTAGATCAGTTCGCCATTTTCAGCTACAACCCTGCATGTTAGCTCATCAAAACCATTTCTTATCATGCGTTCTTGCTCCTTGCATAAGTCTATAGCCGCTTGTACTTGTGTCACCAACCCCTGAATAACTTGTTCCTTGTTGACCATTAATTCTAAATACTTGAAGTACATCTCCTAGGAGGAAGTAACTTTGTACTCGCGTAATGCATCTAGATCAACATCAGACATCCTCCTCTAGACGCTCAGGCCCTCATCCAGGACCTTTAGCTGCTGGTTGAACAATGTAAGGAGCTCATTAAATTTAGTGATAGTCTCCCTAGCGTGTCTTAGTACTCTGAACGCATCCATGACCACCTGATCACCTTGTGACTCTAACCGGCTACCCCAGTCATCTATGGCCTTGGCCTTGCGTCCAACCTGCTCCACAAATCTGATTGTCTCTTCTGGAAGAGAAGAAAAGATGGGATCAACTCGTTGTGAAGAGTTGGTCATCTTTTGAATTGTCTCAAGTAGGCGGGCATTTTCCTCCTTAAGTTGATTCTTCTTCTCCCACAATTGATCATTCTTTTTGGAGAGCAATGTCACTGCGTCATGTGCATCGTGTTGAACACCGAGTCGTGTCTGCTTACAAAGTTCAATTTTTGTGAACTTGTAATCAAAGGATTGAAGTTCTTCTACCAATTTGTCAACCTAAAGCTCAGCAACTTCAGCATACTTGACATCATTATGGTCACCTGTAATCCTTGAAACCGTCTTTGCCTCTTTACTCTTAGGAGGTTTTGCCTTGTTGAGCTATCTAAAATCAAACTCCTCCGGAGGAGCTTCTTGCTTCTTTCTCATCTAAGTAATGGCGCTAAGCCACAGAGTAAAGTGATAGAAGCAACCTGAGATGTGGAAGTAGTAACCACAGTAGATACCAACTCTGATTGTACAATTGTCATGACTATGGATGGAGTCTCTATTTGAATAGCCACTGGTGCTGGATTACCCCATGAAGCCTCAGCCATGAAATTCTCAAACTGTGCAACAGAAGTATCGAGGAGTGCCATAGACATATCTGACATGTTGGGGAAAGAAGAATATGCGTTAAACACATTCTCCAAATTGTCCAGATGTTCTTCTAAAGTGGATACTAGGGCAGCCGAGGAAATAGGCATTGTGGAAAAGGAATCCACATCCGTATCAAGCCGACGCATGGGAGCCTCATCGAAACTGGTAAAGATTCTGGAATAGCAGGTATCACTTCCACATCTACTGTACAAGATATCTCACGAATAGACACCTCCTAGAGCTCATCCTCATTGTCTGTTAGATGAATTCTTTCAGGTTCCACTACTTTTTTTCTTGTTGCAAAAACTATTTCAGGGATTTTGACTGTGGCTTTGCCCCCCTTGATGGTGATCTTTGGAATCCCTTTAATTTCACATGTTGAAGAATCATCCTTCCCTTTCCCTCTGATTTCTGACTTTAGTCTGATTGGACTAGCATGATCAAAGTCCTTTCCTAGCTTAATTTTGCTACACCTTAGGCCTCTTTTTTTAGCCATATGTTTGTGTTGGCAAATATAGGCTGAAATCTATCCCATATAGATGTACTTTCATTCAGTGACCAGGAAGGTGGAAAAATAGGCAAACTCTCCACTCGATGCTTTTGGTACTCAGGATCCAGGATATCATCATCATCCTCAACACCATTAGGAATCTGAGCCAGCCAGATTAAGCTGTACAATTTGCTTCAGAGTCAGTCTAGAGTAGTCCATCTTTCTAACCTCAATCTCGATGCGCATATCAATCCAGATACCTCAAAGCGATGAACATATGTAAATCTTTTCTTCATCTTATCATTCATGCCTCGGTAGTCAAAATAACTTCTAGACATGAACTTCTTGAGGGTGATTTCTTGAAGTTCTGCCTCCATGCACTTAGCCTTAGGAACAGTAGTCAAGGCATATCCTCCAATCTAAAGTGGGTTCTGTGAAGAAATCCTCACTTTTCATGACCCCTCCCTGAATACAACCTAGTAATAATAACTAATAATTATAAGATTAAAATATTACATATTATTATAAAAATAAATAAATTAACTAAATAAACAATAATAATATAGCAAGATTACAATGTAGATAAAAAAAACTCAAATATTAATAATAGATAATCTATTAAAATATACGTTATTATCGTGTGATATAACATTAAGATATAAATAATAATAAATAAACAAATAACAAAAATATGATAATCTAATCTATTGTTAATATTATAATATAGTGTAATAAAAATATATAATTAATATAATGATATAATATATTAATATAATAGTATGAAGAAATTAAGAATATAATAAAACCTACTATTAATATAATATAATAACAATTCTTGACATTATAATATCAGTAACAAATCTTAAATTAATTCTGAAATATATATATAATTCTTATATAATATAAATATATAAATCAAATTAAGCATATTAATTAAATCTATATTAAGGTAACATTTCATTAGACACGTATCTCTTCATCCTTTGTAGTATTAAGAGGGTGTCGGAATAATTTCTGGAGGGCACTTCATATTCTTTATTTTCATATTGATCATAGATCATCCCAGTAGAACGAAGGACTTATTAGGTTTGGAGACCTACATTCAATGTCATGCATATAAGAAATAGTGCCATAAGACACCACACAACCATATTAGTGACATGTATCCATGAACGTTCAAACACAAGAGTCAGAGACTGGTTTGTAAAGATTAATATAGTCGTTAAAGTCTTGCAATGCGATCCAACCGATGACACTAGGTTTTGTAAGTAATCCCATGAATTGAAAATACACAGGCGCAGTTGGGATGAAGAACTCTTTATTCAATGATTCCTTACTTATATCAGGCATTACGATTCATAAAGTATGGAGCATCAATATTCAAGATATAAGAACCAATTTATAAAGAATAAGGGACATTACAATATCGGTCTAGTCATTCAAATTCATGTTTCTGGAAGCTGCCCAATTTTATTTCGTATTAATTTGATAAGCTAACTACATTATATTTCAAACACAGATCAAGTGTTGTATAGTATGTCTACAAAGTTAAGTTGAGATTGAGATTTCTCCCAGAATATGAACGAGAGTTGAATCAGATTGTCATAAAAAATGCAGTACCATCTACATGTACAAGATGGTGTTTTTTTTTTGGTTATCAAGGATAATACATGACCCAAGGCTTCTTATATTATTTTGTGGTTGATACCAGCAATCCTGATCAAAAGAAAAGTCAAAACAAATAATGAAAACTTCGAGGCTAATGTGTTTCAAATGATTCCGATCCAAAATACATATCAGAGCATTGGATGGTGTTAATCGCCAAGCTTGCAACAAGAATTATCTGATTAGTTAGAGAAAGTGCTTAAGCTGACAAATCAATACTATCAAACAGTTGAAAATACAGATTTCTCTTGCAGATACGTGAACTAGCAGAACTGAAGATTTTGAAAATTAAATGAGCTATACCAATTATTTAAGAATTCTTCCAACCATGCAACATTTCGAACAGTATGTCCAACAGCTTGTAGGTTCAGATTGAGAAATATATTTAAACTTATATGTCTGAAGAAGAAATCAGGCACCATCACTGCATCACTCTTACGCATATATTCCTTGCTGAGCTATAAATATTGATTTTCTGTATGGATCAGTACCATTCCAATCAATACTATTGTTTAACGAGATTCTAAGGATAGACTGAGATAAAGGGAGATCAGTCTAAGAGGCCAACCTGATAAGGGAGATCAGACTTCAGAGAAAAGTATAAGGATTAAACTAATGTAAATCCCAATAGGTGACATTGCATAAGGGCTTAAGTATGTTAACTGACAAATTTATTACGAATCATTAATCTGATTTAAATGCATAGTGATGTATGTTGACCATTGGAAATCAGCAGTGTCTTAGTAAAGGACATTACAAAGATTAAGTAAATTGCCATTTCCAAGCGCAATCCAAACCCTAGTTGGGAAAGTTAGGGTAAATCAAGTAAAGTCCTAGTCAGGGACATTAGAGTGGTATCAGAGCATGATCATGCCACCTTGCAGGGTAAAGATAAAACAGTGATACGCATATAAGAACAAAGATTGATCACGAAGATGAGGTAAGAATCAGGGAACAAGTACGCATCACTGAATATGATGATTAGATAATTTCTAATCGATCCATTATTTGAATAAACTTATCAACCAATACAAAGTAGATATATCAATGATTAAGGCTAATAAGGTTGCCAGATTAATCACATAATGAACTATCAATTCACTTAATCATAGTTGGAGGAAGGACTAGGTAGGTAAGAGGGAAGGGCTTATTGGTAAGGCAAGAGGGTTGTATTCCACTCTTGGGCTTAGACTAATCAAGCCAAGGGACCCCGCTACAACATCTTGACATTCCTTTGTGATGAAAAAAAAATATCTCGTAATAAATTCGCCCCATCATAGTTGGAGGGAGGAGAGTGGGTAAAAGGGTAGGGCTGATCGCTAAGGCAAGAGGGATGCAATCCACTCTTGGGCTTAGACTAATCGAGCCAAGAGACCCCGCTATATCTGCCTAACATTCCTTTATGATGCAAGGTAACACTTAGGGGAAGGCATCGTTAGGGAAGGAAAGTAACCATTAAAGTTACCTCGGGAGAAGCCTTTGGACAAAGGGGCCAAGGTTCTATCCTAGGGTTTAGTGAGGTTTCCTTGTCCAACTCTAAGATGACTTGTCCCATACAAAACAAAAAAACACTTGAGAGGAAGGCATGGTTAGGGAAGGCAAGTGTCCATTGAAGCTACCTTGGGAGAAGCCTTTAGACAAAGCGCCAAGGTTCTGCCCTTGGGCTTAGTAGTCTCCTTGGCCAACTCTAAAGTGACCTATCCCATACAAATAATGTCCTCTAATGTTTATAGGCTTGTTATTATATAGATCCAATAGTATACTGACATTTTGGAATTTATTTATATATTAATTTGTCTTCCTTGTTGCAAGATTTTGGAGTCAAGGGCATAGTGATGAAATAAATTTTCCTAACCCTAGCTTATTGAATTATAGGGTTTGATCAATAAATGTAACAATGCTTGCATTATGTGTATACATTGTGTATGCTTCGTGTCCTCATGCATTTGTGTCTACATTGTGTATGCCTTGTGTCTTCATGCATTAATGTGTATACTTCGTGTATGCTTTGTGTCTTCGTGCATTTAAATATATGTTTCTTCATACTTATTGAATTATAGGGTTTGATCAATAAATGTAACAATGCTTGCATTATGTGTATACATTGTGTATGCTTCGTGTCCTCATGCATTTAGGTGTCTACATTGTGTATGCCTCTTGTCTTCATGCATTAATGTGTATACTTCGTGTATGCTCTGTGTCTTTGTGCATTTAAATATACGTTTCTTCATACATTCACGTGCATATATTGTATCTCCAAGTGACTGTCCCCTGTGCAGGAATGAACCCAAGCTATGAATCTAGCAAGATCACACAACAGAAGACTCGTACAATAATTGCTTGAGGACAATTTTTGGGAAGGGCGAACTACCATGACCCCTCCCAGAATAGAACCTAGTAATAATAAATAATAAATATTAGATTAAAATATTAAATATTATTATAAATTAACTAAATAAACAATAATAATATAGCAAGATTACAATGTAGATAAAAATAACTCAAATTTTAATAATAGCAAATCTATATAAAATATGTTATTATCATGTGATATAACATTAATATATAAATAATAATAAATAAACAAATAACAAAAATATGATAATATAATCTATTGTTTGATTAAGTAAAAACAGGTTTTGAAAGGACTCGAAACCTTTTCCAATGAGATTAGAGGATAAGCATTAAAGTTCAAACCAAAATGTGTAACAACACCCGAGGATACATAGGCCCAAGGCCCCAAAAGCAAATAGCAGACAAAAAACAGTTAGCAACAAAAAAAGACAGCAAAAAGAAAGCAAGGCAGAAACTAGCAAGTTTTCATCAGTTCTTTAGCCTGGATGACCAGGAGCTCCATGTTGCCTGCAGACACCTTCAAATCCTCCAGATCAGCATCCTTCTTTCTGGTGTTGGCACGAGTTCTTTTACCAGAACCTGTGCTCTCTGTTATCTCCTTAATTTCCTCTCCCCTGTTTCGCTCCATTTTAGTAACCAGATCTTATTGTGATCTGCAGAGGCTTTCAGAATTTGGAAGCTTTGCTCACTGATTTTCTTCACAGTACTTTCCAGCTTCTCCACTTTACTCTCCAAGTTGGTAATCCTGGCTTCATAGTTGTTGTCCTTGACGTCCTTGCCCAAGTCATTCAGCTTCTTTTCCATTTGGAGGACGGTGCCACCTAGATCCCCGAAGGACTCCCCTTTGCGCACAACTTCCATCCATTCTTCGAAACAAGTAGCCAGGGCTTGTCTCCAAAGTTCGCCTTCCTGATCATATTGACAATTTTGTCCTACTCCTTTAGGTCAGCCTTAATTTTTTCAGTATCTTGAGCAATATTAACCAGAAAACGACCAAAAGACAGAATACTCTCCTTTTGATTCTGACCAATCTGAACTTCACCTTTTTCTTTGTTTCCAACATCATCACAAACCTGATTAGTGTCCACATTGTCAATCTGGTTACCAGGAGGGGTGGTCTCTTTTCCCGCATTGTCATTGATAACTTTATTGGCCTCCTTCGCATTTTGCTGAACATTCTGGGTGTCATTTATAGTTTCATCACCTCTGCTTTCAGTCTCTTTTTTAGTTTTGTTATCCTTCTTTTTCTTACTCTATTAGTGTCCACATTGTCAGTCTGGTTACCAGGAGGGGTGGTCTCTTTTCCCGCATTGTCATTGATAACTTTATTGGCCTCCTTCGTATTTTGCTGAACATTCTGGGTGTCATCCATAGTTTCATCACCTCTGCTTTCAGTCTCTTTTTTACTTTTGTTATCCTTCTTTTTCTTACTCTTTGGGCTTTCATTAATTTCCTCCTCATCTGAGGATATGAAAATACTCTTTTTGGTTATAACTCCTTTAACCTTCTTGATATCTGACTTCTCCTTATTTGGAGGGATTTTCCTCTTTTTCCCCTTAGGGTTCGTCTCCTCATCCGTGTTGTCATCCTCTAATTCGAACTTAGAATCAGACTCATCAACCTTATTTTTACTAATTTTCTTTGAAGTACTACCCTTTTGTTTGCCTTTCCCTTTGGCGTTATTACCCAGAGTACCCATCGACTCATCCTTAGTATCCTCCTCAAATATATCACCCGACTCCTATTCCTTTGTTTCTTCATCCCCAGGGGCATTACCCTTAAGGAGGGGTTTGTCAACTTTCTTTAATTTCAACATATTGTAAATCAAGACCATAAGACCTTGATGGGAGGCATGGTCCCCATTAGGGTCTTTTTGCAAATCCCTCATAGATTGTCTCATGGAGCTAAAAAGATAGTAGGGAATACTAATCTTGTCGTCATATCTAAAATGATTTAAAATGACAAAATGGTGCCCATAAGCACGAGGATAACCTATCACCCAAAGTGATGTAGCTGATAGCCGCATACAGAATGAAACGCCAAGGACGGCTATTATTTTTGGGATCATGGTACCCACCAACGCTTTTGACAAGTCTGGCCGCTTCGCTGTCATTCTCTGGAAATCTGTCTAGAGCTTTATTAGAAATGCTTCTGTCGCGGTAGAATTTCATACCCTCCTTCGACATTCCTGTGGCCTCAACAATCCAATCTTCAGTGACCTCAATCCATTGGTTTTCAAAGAAAATCTTCCCATTCTTCTAGTTTTTGATGAAATGCTTCGTTATGGCAGGATTGCGGCCATGAAGCCTTTCCATGTAAACTTTGAGACCAATTTTCTGTAGAATTCTCCAGACTTCCTCATTCTGTTTCCATTCTTTGCAGCTCGCTGGCTCATATCTCTTCTTGTTTCCACCCATGTTTCTTCTATCAAACTAATTGTCACTCTTCACAATACACTTAGTTCGAAAACCCTCAATCTTCTCTGTGTTTGCAACCTCCTTCAGAAACACCCATAATCTATGAGAAATGGCATTATGAGAGCGAAGGACAATATTGGAAATGACAGTCATAATTATTCCTTACATAACTTGGCATCTTTCCCATCATTAATTAATTGCCTTTCCATTCTTTGATTATCGTGGACGCGCTCCTTCACAATGAAAGATTTTATATCGTACGATATACTCTCTTCAGATTGCCACGTGTTAGTGTTATCATTTTTGCAAGCCTGGTTGGCTGCCCAATCAGCAACTCCATTTGCTTCACGGTAAGCATGGGTAATTATGCACTTTTCATAGTTCTTATTATCTCCTTGGCACCTTGCATAATGTTCTCGATCGACCATGAAGGAGGTGAAACATTATTAAGACACTTAACAATGTTCAAGGAGTCCGCTTCAAACCATAAATTTTGGCAATTGAACTCCTTAGCAAGCAGAAGACCTTGGTAAGCCGCCATGGCTTCCGCAACATGATTGGTTTGGATACCTATAGGAATAGCCCTAATAACTCTGCATATACCTTTTTCATCACGAAGCACAACACCACACCGAGCATTGCCAGGGTTGCCTTCAGAGGCCCCATCGAAGTTCACCTTCATCCACCCCATAGGGGGACATTCCCAAACAACCTCTTCCCTACGATTTCTTTGATCAACATTTTTAGCTTCTATTCTCCAATTCTTTAAAACATCAATATCCCCCACCACCCTAGTGTTGGGATTGCATTCCATGATTTTATAGTTTTCAATAATCAATATTCTAGTTCTTACAAATAAGATTTTGGGAGGGAGAGAAATATCTCTGAAGATTCTATCATTCTGCTCTTTCCAAATAGCCCATATTATGTGGGGCAAAGCAATCTTCCATATCCTTTTTATCGCCTTATTCACAATGATAATATCCCATGAACTGAACAATCTTTGAACATCCAAAGGAAAAACCCAATCCAGCTTGAAAGTCTTCAAAAAAAGGGACCAGATTTCTTCAGCGAAGGGACAATGGATAATCTATTGTTAATATAGTGTAATAAAAGTATATAATTAATATAATGATATAATATATTAATATAATAATATGAAGAATATAATAAAACCTACCATTAATATAATATTATATCAAATCTTGACATATTATAATATGAGTAACAAATCTTAAATTAATTATCAAATAGATATAATTCTTATATAATATAAATATATAAATCAAATTAAGCATATTAATTAAATCTATATTAAGGTAACATTTCACGAAGACACGTATCTCTTCATCCTTCATAGTATTAAGAGGGTGTCAGAATAATTTCTGGAGGGCAATTCATATTCTTTGTTTTCATATTGATCAGAGATCATCCCTGTAGAACGGTGGACTTATTAGGTTTGGAGACCTACGTTCAATGTCATGCATATAAGAAATAGTGCCATAAGACACCACACAACCATATTAGTGACAGGTATCCATGAACGTTCAAACACGAGAGTCAGAGACTGGTTTCTAAATATTAATAGTCGTTAAAGTCTTGAATGTGATCCAACCGATGACACTAGGTTTTGCAAGTAATCCCATGCATTGAAAATACATAGGCGTACTTGGGATGAAGAATTCTTTATTCAGTGATTCCTGACTAATATCAGGCATTATGATTCATAAAGTATGGAGCATCAATATTCAAGATATAAGAATCAATTTATGAAGAATAAGGGGCATTATAATATTGGTCCAGTCATTCAAATACATGTTTCTGGAAGCTGCCCAATTTTATTTTGTATTAATATGATAAGCTAATTACATTATATTTCAAACACAGATAGAGTGTTGTATAGTTTGTTTATAAAGTTAAGTTAAGATTGAGATTTCTCCCAGAATATGAACGAGAGTTGAATCAGATTATCATCAAATATGCAGCACCATCTACATGTACAAGATGGTGTGTTTTTTTTGTTATCATGGAAAACAATTCCACAAAAGCTCAGTTAGATCTATTATATATGACCCAAGGCTTCTTATATTATTTTGTGGTTGATACCAGCAATCCTGAACAAAAGAAAAGTCAAAACAAATAATGAAAACTTTGAGGCTAATGTGTTTCGAATGATTCTGATCCAAAATACATATCAGAGCATTGGATGGTGTTAATCGCCAAGCTTGCAACAAGAATTATCTGATTAGTTAGAGAAAGTGCTTAAGCTGACAAATCAATAGTATCTAACAGTTGAAATACAGATTTCTCTTGCAGATACATGAACTTGCAGAACTGAAGATTTTGAAAATCAGATCACCTATACCAGTTATTTAAGAATTCTTCCAACCATGCAACATTCGGAACAGTAAGTCCAACAGCTTCTAGGCTCAGATTGAGCAATACATTTACACTTATATGTCTGAAGAAGAAATCAGGCAACATCACTGCATCACTCTTAAGCATATATTCCTTGCCTAGAGCTATAAATATTGATTTTCTGTAAGCATCAGTACCATTCCAATCAAAACTATTGTTTAACGAGATTCTAAGGATAGACTGAGATAAAGGGAGATCAGTCTAAGAGGCCAACCTGATAAGGGAGATCAGACTTCAGAGAAAAGTATAAGGATTAAACTAATGTAAATCCCAATAGGTGACATTGCATAAGGGCTTAAGTATGTTAATTGACAAATTTATTACGAATCATTAATCTGATTTAAATGCATAGTGATGTATGTTGATCATAGGGAATCAGTAGGTCTTAGTTAAGGACATTACAAAGATTAAATAAATTGCCATTTCCAAGCGCAATCCAAACCCTAGTTGGGAAAGTTAGGGTAAATCAAGTAAAGTCCTAGTCGGGGACATTACACCACCCTAGGCTTGTGTAGAGTAGACTCGTACGCTTGGACAGCCATGAGCTGGCTTGCAAGTTTCATCAAAATGATCTTGTTAGTGGTATAACACGGAAGTGTATATGGCTCACCCCGGAAATAGCCAACCCTCATGTAGGTGAAATTAGGAAACTGAAAAAACAAGCAGCCATACTTATTCACTTTCCGCCAAGCTTCCTTTGAGACTCGGTTCTTATTTAGATATTTATCACAAAGACACATGAAATGCCCAAAGAAAGCATCCTGTACTCTTTTATAGTGTACTCGGCTTGGTCTTAGTGTCAACTGCTTGAAATACTCCCAGATTGGCACCAATCATTTATCTCCCTTGATTGAGAGGCTAGAAAATGATCCCAAGGAAGCTAAAATATAAAACAGGTACGAGTTCATGTTAAAAGTGAGGATATTAGTGATGCAGTCAAGGTCGGAGGATTTAATAAAGGATTGTCCAAACTTGCAGCCAACAACAAGAACAACACAACGGAAACAACACAACATAGGATATATCAATATCAACTTTATATTATCCCAGAATTCTCATTTACATGCAACATGTCGGGCTGTAAGGCCTTCCCGGTTAGGGCCAAAACAACAAAACATCAACCAGATCTCGCAGGATCCATCTTCATCAATCTACCCTACAACTAAGTGGAAGAAACCAGATCTGAACTTGTGCTCGCAAGCCACCAAGCAATCTTACAAGTTTTTGTATAACCTCTTACAACTATCTACAATACTTTACAAACTTTCAGCTTCTCAGCTTACTATCCCCTCCCTCCAAACATCAACCTAGACTCTCTTTTATACACAGCCACAAGTCGGCTTGAAAACAATTATTAAATGACCCAGTCGGCCATTACAATCCATGATGAACAAATATTAAATGAGCCAGTCGGCTGCAAATAACCACCAAATACATAGAAGAAAACACCAACACAGATTTAGGTCCACACAAGATCCAATGCATCAAATCCTCACGCCTCCGAACTCAGCACGATCCGAATGACCCCTCAAATCATGGATGCAATCTCCAATGCCTGCCCAATCCACAAACTCAAGTCGGTGAACTCCAACATCCAGTCGGTAACAAGAACACCGAGACCCAGACCACTAGGTAAGACAACACCGAGCCAACAGCAACCAGTCGGTGAAGTCACTGAACCAACTCCTCCGAACAAACAACACCGAGCGATATGCTACCGAGCAAGACACCACCGAGCTGCACACACCGAGCAACTACCACCGAGCAGTGTACCCCGAGTAGAATATCACCGAACACAGAACAACACTGAGCACCACCGAGTCCATCGGTGAAGCAACACATCTTCCAACCGAGAACTGCGACCAAAGTGACTGAGCACCTCAGGTCTCCAACCGAGTTTACTACTAAAACAAAAATCAAACCAAAACATGTTTTTGGTGACACAGGATTGCCAACTACCCCAGGATGCTCCTGCATCAGACACCCCAAGTGCGAAAAGATGTTCTCAGAAGCTGGACGAACATCTGTTGGGATTCAACACATAGATCCCAAACTGGTTCTTGATATACATGTCCTCCAGGTCCTCAACCGACAAACTCTTGCCTTTACTCCATTTCTGCAAACTCTTTCCTGCAACAAACAACTGATTGCCTTGCCTCCTCACATCTTTCCTCGGGTTACTACAGGTTTGCTTTCCACTTTGATCTCTAACCTTTTGAACTTCCCTTAGCTCAACCCTACCACCGACGCTCAGATTCCTCCTACCGAGCTCTATATCCTTCAAAGGAATCAGGGAAAACTTCCTGCCATCCTTCTCAATGGTGAACACATTCTTCATATAGTCATGCACAACTTTACAATCATACTGCCAAGGTCTCCCAAGTAAAACATGACAAGAACTCATTTCCACAATGTCACATAATACTTCATCTCTATGAGAACCAATGTAAAAACTCACCATGCACTGTTCTTTTGAAATGTCCCAAACCGGATATTTTCCCAATGTCCCTCAAATATAACTCAGAAGATTTAAACAAATAAATTCATGCAATAAACCATTGATTCACAACAAATAACCAACAAAATGTTCCTATAAAACCCTCAGCAAATACTATTGCATTAAACAACAGCAATACAATAACAATGGGATTTCAACAATCCAAAATCTGAACTACAGTATTCAACAGTAATATCGAATGACAAGAACCTGGAAGTGCAATGGTGAACTCCGTCGCAAATCCACCTCAGAGATGAACTGGGTTTCCGTCCAATCCACAGAGAAAGCCTGAAGGTTTCTGTCCTCAGGTTTCAGAATCGAAAGCTGGAAGCTCTCTAGATTCTCCAAGAGAAAATGAATTCATAAACTAAGCATATCTCAAATGAGTCTCCATTCCTTCTTTTAAAGCAATAGTTGTGACTCTTCGGTTTCCCTTCTCTATCCTTTCATATTCTCACTTTTTGTCACTTTAAAGTAATACATCCCTTAGAGATCAATAATCCCGAGATAGCCAATCATTAGATCCTCACACCCTTATGAGAGATTTTGCATTCTAGGAGATTCAAACCCTTCAATGATAAGCCTGCACATAATCATGACTATACACATTTCCATACAACATTCATGTCAGGTTAGAGTCCTTTAAGTCAATGGAGATAATCAAGATCATAATTCAATCAAGCATAGCAACTCACTTAGAATGCATGCAAGCATTCATCACAAGAATACATAGAACCATTTAGGCAAGAAGATAATGATGTATCAAACCCAATACAGAACCACCTATATCATATATATGAAGTCATATCTAATACAAAAGATACTTAGCTAGAACGGAGATGAGAAATCAGATCCGGATCTATGCTTTATTC
>MU227979.1:3179150-3192478 GCA_018584345.1 Thuja plicata | reverse complement strand
TATCTAATACAAAAGATACTTAGCTAGAACGGAGATGAGAAATCAGATCCGGATCTATGCTTTATTCACACAAGCTCACAGGGTCAAGATATGACAATACCCAAAGGAAAGCCTTCAGATAGTCCCAGGTGTTCAACCAAATCTGACCATGCTGAAACTTGATCACTTAAGATCAGTACATATTAAGCTTTAACGTTCGCAGCCTTTTCCAGTCAAACTTCACCCTTGAGACTTGTCACCATTTTAAAAACCAGCAAGAGAAAAAGATCTGAAGTATGACGGGTTAGATCCAATCAGAGTTAGTTCGAACCAAGCTTTGATAGCATGTTAAATTTTAGTAATCAGATCTAAATGTTAATCCAATTTTAATATAGATTCAAGTCAATTATGTCTTTAATTAATTTGATCTATAAGTCACAATAAAACTGAAACATAAATAAGCTCAAAACTATCTAAATGAACAATAAGTAAGATGCACAAGGGCACCAAAATACCTTGGGAAAACCTCCCTCCTAGAGGTTAAAACCCTAGCATTAATTTTATCATCTATTATTGCCCTTAATTGTAATCACATAGCTTACAATATGTTGCCAAATCTAAAAGGCTTGCATATGCTTCAGATCTGCCTTGTATATGCTTTTGAACAAGCTCTGATTTATGCTCATTGCTTCAAATCAACAATCCAATCTCAGATGTCTAGAGATCACAGAATATGAGAGGCCAATAAGTTACTGTTACAGATAGAAAACTTGATAAGAGTGTTCGCTGGTTACATATCATCACAGTCCTTGCGAATTGCAGAAGTTTAATTCGCTAGCTTGATCACAAAATGCATGAGGATAAATCGTTGCTGAATGATAGATGAAATTTGCTGCTAGAAGGGTTAGCTTATCGCTGAGTAAGTAAATCGACGATCTTTTCATCTGTATGTATAAAATCAAATCCTCATATATATGAGGTAGAACAATTACAATGCAAGGTCGACCTCCAAGGCTGACCTTGAAATTACAATATTGACGCCATAATTTGGGCCCAACCCATAATTAATTCAATTTGTATTATTTTAATTATTTTAGTTCTCTAATTAAAATAACTATTCTCCAACTAAATATTTTAATCACTATATTATTTAATTCTCTAATTAAATAATAAATTATTTAATTCTCCAATTAAATAATAAATTATTTAATTCTCCAATTAAATAATTTAATGTCAATATATTATTTAATTCTCCAATTCAATAATTACTTCATCCAATCTAACAATTAAATATATTATTATTTAATTCTCCAATTAAATAATTAATTCATTATTTTAATTTTGCTAATTAAAATAATAAATTATTTAATTTTCCAATTAAGTAATTAATCTCACAATAGATTATTTATTTAATTCTCCCAATTAAATAAATAATTAATCCATCCATAGATAATATTATTTAATTCATATATTATTTAATTCTCCTTAATTAAATAATTAATGTATTTAAATTAATTAATTCATTATTTTAATTTTCCTAATTAAAATAATGTGAGGCTAGAATACGATCTAGCTACCAAACATTAACAAATATAATGCAGTAAAATAGAAGATATTGCAATAATTATTTCAACTCAAAAACTGGACATTACATAGGGAATATACAGCGAAAAATTTCAAATTTTCACATCAGCTTTGATACTCAGTATTTTCACAAAATATTGACAACCCAGTTCATAAAATATCCCCTATTATCTAAATCAACAATACCCAGAAAATTTAGGAGTTACAATTCAGGAACTTATAGGTATGTCTTGAAACCCTTGAATAAACTTCACAAATCTGCTCATAAAAGCTTGAAGTCTGATTAATAATGAATGGTACTTCCTTCTATCACTGGAAACTGTTCTGGTAAATAATGAAGCATTCAAACCCTTTTTTGCAACAATAAATTCATTCTTGGCCTTTGGATGAATCCAACACCTGGCATAATTCGTTAGGTGTTTCACCAATTGACTATGCTAAAAAACTTAGAAGAATTCACAATTCTTCAAGCTTGAAATTCACATTACACATTCCAAATTGATGTTGGGCAACCAAAACATCCATCTCTTTATCTTGAGACTGAAATTAGCTTCTCTGATAAAAACTCCATTTTTTGTAAAATAAAAAATTAGCAAAAAACTTTTAAACCACGATTTTGCCAAAAACCATCAAAAGAAGCTGCTATAAAATAGCACCATTGATGATAATAGAAATCCCATTATTTTTACTTAATATCTTTGCCTTTATCTATCCTGCTATCACCATCTGTTGAAGGAACTTTATTATTTAATAAATTGTGGAAAGAAAATTAAGATTGTTAAAAATGACGAAAATCATAATAATGCTAACTGTTTTGTGGTCGAAATGACAGGGGATAGTTAAGGGAGGATTGCATTCGTTAGGCACATGGGCCTTGGAAGATCAAAGAAATGAAGTTGTTGGAAACAAATCGTGCAACTGATTATTTTCTTTTAAAATTAGTTCTGAAATCGTTTTACTATTATAGTGGTATGTGGCCTTTAATTGACTTTGTAAAATAGGTTGTTTTAAGTGGCCGAGCGACCAAACAAACTCGTATTTATTATTAGCATAGGAAATTAGTATATATATAAACGTGTTGAAACTCATAGGTACCGTAATGTATATGCAATTTATGCTACCCTTTATCTTTTCATATATAAAGTCTAAAACTTCCTAAAGCCATTATACATGTGTGTGTGAAGCGGGTGAAGTAGATTAGATCATCACCAGGAGACCAAAGAGGCAAGGCCCACTCTAAGGTCTCACAGTGACTTTCATATTAGTAGTATGGTATGTGTTTGAATTAATTTGATTTAAGTTTTGTGTGGCTTAATTTGTGTGATTTAACCATGCGGTTGTTTCCTGCTGTTGAATTTACTTGCCATAATTAAATCCGCTAGAAGTGTTGAGTGATTTGTTGTTCATTAAATCTGAGTTGAATTTACTTGTGTTAACTAAATCTATCATTTTCTTTATGTTTGGAATCAAATATAATTTATGTAATTGGATTGTTATCTTTACTAGTTTGTGACAATTCCTATCACAAATCCTGGCACAATTGTGGCAATAAGACAAAAACCAAAGTGTTTAATTTAGTTTTCTGCTTTCATGGTGTGTAATTAGTTGAATCACAGCTCCACTCAATTCCCTATCTTCATCCCTTCGGCAAATGGCCACAACACCTTTCACAAGTCTATGAACCCCAGATTGACACTTAGGTACAAACTAAGGAAACCAATATAAGCTTCTCAAAGGTCAATCTAAGACTTACATCAATCACAAGATCAATTCTACCCTCAATTTTGATCCACAATTTTGTCCAACAACCATGATTTTGTGGAAAAAAAATCAAACCTTGGATGCAATACGAAAATCACACACGATATTTTGAAAAAACCAACAAAAACCTATGTTTGGAACTAAAAAACAATATAAATGTGATGTCCCCAAGTTTTTAATAAAGCGACTTAATTAAATTAATTAATTAAGTAGTCCCAAAATTTAAATAATATTATAAGGACCTTTAAATAATTAATAAAGGGGGGCCCAAATAATAAAATAATAAATAAAGTATATCGGCCTATTTTTAACCCTTAAGGAAACTTCTTGGAGCTCTTTATAAAGCCATGGTTGGCATTGTAGGAGGTAGTGGTGGATTTTATGTTTCTTATGTATTTGCGATTCCAGTTGGAATTCAACATTGTTTTCTGTTTCGGAGGTGCAAGACCCTCCATATTTTGTATTTGCAGTTTCGGTGGGAGTCATTCTTCACCCTAATCTATCGTTGGAGATATTGCTTCAAATATTTCACTGTGTACATCATTGTCAAATTTGTGAAGTCTTCTTGTGAAGAAATATTTGTGAATTTGGATATAATCTGCGAATATAAGTCTCCAATTGATAGCATTTCATTTTCTATGGTTTGTTGTGTTACCTTGGATTATAATAATAGCCATTCTTATTTCTGAGTAGATTGAGTATAATATTCAGTCGTCAGGTACCAAGTGTCGAAGGTGTCGAGTGCTGAAGGGTATCGAAGAGTGTCGAGTGCCGAGTGCCAAGTGCCAAGCGGCAAGCACCGAGTGTCGAGCGCCAAGCGCCAAGTGTCGAGTGCCAAGTGTCGAATGTGGAGTGTCGAGTGCCAAGTGCCAAGTGTCATACGCTGTGAGTCGTAGTGGAGCCGTACGAGTGGAAGTTGACCATGCAGTGGTAGTTCTGTACGGGTGGAGTTGTCATACTGGCCATACAGGTGGAGTGTGACATCGTGCCATGGAAGTGAAGGATAGTGTCGTAGAAGTGTTGTGGGGTGAAGGTGCTGAACGGTAGAAGTCGAGCTTGTTAAGCGCCAAATTTGAAATAGAACATCACAATGGTATCAGAGCTGGTGATTCTGCCAACCTGTCGGGAGAATCATGGCGCCGAAGGGTGGAAGGAAAGATGCACATGTGGATATGACAGTCTTGTTGAGGGAACTAAGAAGTCAGCAACATCTTCGCTAGACCCTAGCAAGACGACAAAAGCAGATTGGTGAGACTTTGACAAGCTACATGTCACGCACCCATCAATCCAATACTAAGCCAATGATGCCGACTTTCCCTCCAAGGAGCCAGCAACAACCCTCTTTGGCTGAGTCCCTGAAGCAATTCATGAAGGATTGGATTGAGGGTGTATGGTAGACAGACATATCTCTCAAGGACTACATGGAACTGCGAATGAAGTATCCATATTCTAAGGGCAATAGAGTCTACAACAATAACCTGAAGCGAGAGATTAACAATGGGCTACATGACACTTTAAATCCTAAAGAGGATAAAGACATGCTCACAGATCCACTTGAGCAACAGGAGGATATGGGCAAGCAAGAATCAACAATTGTCCCTTCTGGTGGGGAACACCTAAATTTTCAAGGCAACTAAAAAGGTGAAGGAGATGCTTGCACAAATTTCGTTGAGCCAAGACTCGTTGATCAACTTGATGGAAATGCGGGCTCTATCAATGATCCTTCAAATGAGCAGGCTCTACCAGTGGTTGATCAACCTCATGAAGATCAGACTCTACCGATGATCCCTTTCAAGAGCAATCTCTACAAGTTGGTTGGGCATTAGGCATGCATGATTGTCATCTCTTCTTGTAAGTGGCTTCCTCATAGGAAGAACCAATTGCACCTGAGCTTTGAGATTCCAGACCATCATTTTTTGCAAGAGAATGATTGGCATGGTAGCATGGATGTGTTTGATGATTCGCTTCAGTCGAATCCTGATGACTCTAGGCATGGCAACGTTTATATCAAAGTGGAGCAACGGAAGCTTGATGGAGAGTTACTCTTCTCGCCTACATCCAGGTGCATGCATGTGGTCATGTTGCGGCATGGAGATTTTAATGGATAGGGCTATCAGTGTCTACACTTGGTTTGGGATCTTGGAGCGTCGCAATGGGCAAACCATTTGATGACAGGGCAAGCAATCTCTGGGTGGCGAGGATTTGTGATGTCCCCAAATTTTTAATAAAGCGACTTAATTAAATTACTTAATTAAGTGGTCCCAAAAATTAAAATAATATTATAAAGGACCTTTAATTATTTAATAAAAGGGGGCCCAAATAATAAAATAATAAATAAAGTATGTCGGCCTATTTGTAACCCTTCAGGAAACTTCCTGGAGCTCTTTATAAAGGCATGGTTGGCATTGTAAGAGGTAGTGTTGGATTTTATGTTTTTTATGTATTTGCGATTCCAATTGGAATTCGGCATTGTTTGCAGTTTCGGAGGTGCAAGACCCTCCCTATTCTGTATTTGCAGTTTCAGTGGGAGTCATTCCTCACCCTAGTCTGCCATTAGAGATATCACTTCAGATATTTTACTGTGCATTTCATTGTCGAATTTGTTAAGTCTTCTTACGAAGACAAATTTGTGCATCTGGATATAATCTGAGAATATAAGTCTCTATACCGACGACCTAGGGATGGGGACACCTAAAAAAATCCCAAGGACACTTCCCTAGGTAACTCTGGCAATTATGCATAAGAACACATTTCCATGTCTTTTCATATTATTTCTTCCACTACCTATATGCTAGATTCATGGGTATCTGAAGTTTTGGGTGGATCATAATGAAACATTGGCTGAAAGCACAGAATGTAAAGCCATTCAATTGTCCAGCCCCTCGACTCATATACCAATTGAGGATGACAAAATAATTTCCAGGAGATCTGAGGTGAGAGAGGCCAAGAGATGAGAATGAATCCTGTATTCTTATAAATAGGAGTCAGGCTAGTCACTGAACCAAAAAAATCCATTTTGATCTCCATCCGTACTTCTGCAGGCAACGAAGAGTGGCAGAACTTCAGACTTACAAATTGACTCTCTTCCCATGTCATTATGTTTAAAATAGCATTGTCTTGCCATTCCAGAATATGACTTTCCAGTTGTAAACTCTTCAGAAGATGATAAAAAACAATTCAATTGTATGCACTCACTTGAGACTAGCTGATGAGTGTGATTATCCCACTGTTTCTGATGTGAATGGATTCACATTTGGAACTAAAACAGTTAAATTTCCACCAATAAAAAAGATTTTTCTAAAATACAACTGGCATGAAGATGAGACAACACTTAAGCTTGTATGAATCCGATATCTCTAAAAAAAGTAAGGAAACAATTTTCAGACAAAAAAGAATGCTGGGTCTTTTTTATTATTTCTACAAGGAAAAAAGCCATCCCCATTCAGTGAGCCACTGAATTGCCTTCAAATGTAATATCACTATTCCTAGAGAAGGCAATAAAATTAATGCTGCAAGGTATTACAAGCAACAGTTTGAAAATTGATCCACCTAAGTGGAAAGAACATGTTGCTCAAGATATGATGGAATAGAAAATATTATAAAAAAACTGTTGAATATTCAAAGAAGGAATCAGAGCGAGAATGGAGAATTAAATGACAAAGAAGGTATATAAAGTACTTGAAATATATATGCACTCACTAAATAAGATATAAATTATCAACAACTGAAAAAATGGGCAAAAAATCAGGTTGGTGAAACAATTGTACAATTAATCTTAAAATAGATAGAAAGGAACCATAGCAACACCCCCCCACCCCACACACACACACACATAATTTAGCGACATCAATTTGCTTATTTTTTTGTTTTTCTTGACTTGTTTGTCTCACTTACAATGTCTACTGTAAAAGTATGTGAAAACAAAGCTTTCAGACGTCCAACATCTAAAGTTCTGAATGATCTGATTAATAGCATCTTACCTTTGCATAGAAATATACATCATCTGGAAAACCTATTTCAGAAAAAATATATTATGCTTGTAATCACCTGATATTTTTTGTTTTGCGGAGGATTCTGAGATCATTGTTGCTTCCAGCATTGCCTCCAGGACGGTACCTGCTCTAAGATCGAGTCTTGCTCTAACATGTGATGCACAAGCCTGTAATTTTCCAACCATAAAAGATATGGAAGTTCAAAAGAAGGGAATAATCTATGTAACACAAGAAAAAAACAATTTGACAAGTTCAAAACAAAGCAACAATAATCTGAGGACATCCTACAAATTCTGATACCCTAATATTTCAATATAATGTTTCTCAATATATTTTTGTTAAAAACTTAAAATCAACCAAATAGCTCTATAAGATTATAGATTCCTCATTGAATGTGGAGCTTGAGCAGGTTTTACTTTCATAAGACAATAGAGAAGCCTATAAGTATCAAAGATGGCTTCTCAAATGTCACTCGCAATGACAATGGAATGCTTGCAACAATCTACGAAGCACCATAAAAGAATATCAAACACATTGATAATTACCTCAAATTTTAAAGAATCTACTAAATTTAAGTAAAAACTAGGTATTGTTGAGGCTGAATTGCAACTTACATTAAGATAATATGCTTCTTTCCATAGTATGAATTCATGTACCTAGTTCAAAACATTTTCTAATAGGTAATTTTCCTACTAATGGAAATTGATATAATGTTAGTATCAAGGATTTAAAAAAAAAGCAAAACAGGGTATCTACTGAGTTTGCTGCAACATTTTAGGTCCCAATACCCTACCTCGAGCTAGTTAGAAATTAGAACCATTTCTTTCCCTTCCTCAATAGTATCCCTAAGGAAGCATCCCCAGGACCAAGGCATGCACTTACTCAAGAGCTAAGACAAGAAGAAGTCAAGAATGAAGAATGCCATACCTGCTCACACCACCCTTCGGGATTATAAAGGCAATCCTCTCTATAAATTAGTATGAAAAGGAGTAGGAGATAACCCCTTCCTTCACCAACCCAAAGGCAAAACCATATTAAAACTCAGCGCCTTTGATGTAAAAGGTCATAGAGCAGTACAACTTCATATAAATTTCAGTTTATTTTACTCATACTGTTTGTAGTTGTACAACTGGTAAATTGCAACTTCTTTTAATATTTTTTCTAACTAATTTGTTAAATATTAATTAGTATATACAATAATAACTATCCCAAAAATCTGGAAAGAATTTGTCATGCCTGAGGCCCACCCCCCTGTGCCTAAATCTCAGGTTAACACTGGGAAAATCACAGGCTGCTGGTTTGGAATCAACCAGAGATAAAAGACAATCAGCAAGGCAGCATCAGCTGTTTAAACTTTAAACACACAAGAAGGATGGTTAACAGTCCTTGGACATTGCCACCATCTGTTGAAAATACAGTTGATGTAATCAAGTGAATCCTAAACATTGATCGCATTAGAAGAGAACAATTTCCTAAACCACAACCAGCACAGCAGCATAGCAAAACACGCTCCCACTTAGCAACCAATTGCAGTGAATAAACTTGTTACCTCATCTAAACACTAGAACATGCACCCAAGCAGCCAAGGAGATGTGAAAACTGACTGGGTTTGGAACCCAGGAGGCCAGATGTCCACTGGTCAAGTCACTGGGAAGAGACAATGCACCAATTCCTGAAACACCACCTGGGAAATTTTCATCTCTCTATATGTTCTTTTTGTTATTGATTACACTACAATTCTCATAGTCTAGTCTTCTTGATAATATTCTTGTATCGACCATTCTGGGGTCCTGATTATGTACTCTCTTTTGAAAAGCTTTAGTTTCCTTGAATTCTCCTATATGGGCACTTGTAATCTGCCCCCTGAAGAACACTCTTGGAAGAGATTTATGTTTTTCTTTTTACCTTTGTTGCACGTTTCCTCCCCAGCACTTCTGATGCTGAGAGTCCAATTCATTACAGATTTGGAATTGGGCTTTAATTCGCTGTGGGGGTGGACAGCATTTTGTATTTATGATTATTATGCTAAAATAATTTAAAATGTGTTTATTTATGATTTTTAAAATATATATTTATGAACATTCTGTTTCCAGGTTACAATGTGTAAATATATGCATGATTATTATGAATATTCGTATTTGGACATAACTAAAGTGTATCAAACCCGAAAAATACTATTATACCGCCATACCCAAACCTAGAGATATAACTTAGCTATGTACCATTAATATATTCTATTTATTATTTTTCATTATAACAAAAAATGTGGGAAGAAGGAAGGAAAGTGGCCCTGGCAAACTCCTATGAAATGAATGTTCCATACATTGATGTTGAATTTACTTGAGAAACACAGAATATGTAAATCCGGAAATATACTAGCCACACACCAGCTAGACGGATGAGGAATGTGCATTACTTGGCCCCATCAAGCAGCTTTTCTGACATCTTATTGAAGAAAAAGATGGATCACTGTTACAGGAAAGTCACTGGCAGCAAAATGAAAATGTTCCTACAAATATGAAGCATAAGGCAGATCAAAGAAAATACATACTCCACTTTACATATCTGCATTTAGTGATGCGTTGACTCCTCCAAATGCAATTCAAAATGATGCAACTCTTAGAATGAAAAGAAGGGGATATAGAATCCTTGATCAAGCTAGTCCCCTATTTACAGGAAAATACTGATTGCTTGCAACCTACATTACCCCAAGTTTCTGGGACGGCGGGACGGGTATGCAGGGCGGATTTTTTTGGCCTGGGGACAGCTATATTAAAAATAGGGGATTTTTAAAATATAAAGGGAAACTTGAAATATTCGTATAAAAATATTGATAAACCATTCATCATATACATTGTACATAGCAACTGAGTTGAATTGAGAGTTCAAATGAGAGCTGAAATTCATAAATTCATATACATGATGTAACTTAAATTCACAAATCACAGTCAAGGTTCATGGGACATTGGATGCTGAATGCAGACCTGTCACAAGCCACCATATTATCTCACTGAGGAATACTTTTCTGCACACCGGTGAAGGCTGCCACTGCAACATACAGATTGTCTTGGACTGTCATATATGCTGATTCATGTAAGTGCAGATTACATTCACATGTTACAAAATACTGGGTTTTGTAAATCAATTCTCACTTTGATGTAATACTATTCAGATCTATTGACAAAGGTTGTTCATGGTTTGGAGTTATTTGTTTCCATTTCCCAGTGGCTGTTCTATTTTGTTTTGTTTCAAAATTATCAGAAATATACCAAAAACTCGTCTATTTCCAAAAAACAAAAATGTCATTGACTGCGTTCGCTTTTTTAAATTGCTTTACAAAACAGGCGAAGGCCGACCATCCGCAGTATTGAAATAATATTGTAATATTTAGTCTATAATGGTGAATTAAGTTATTAGGATAGACTTTAGGAATGTTCTTCTATTCTTTCAGTTAAGTCCTTATCCTCTGGTTTTCTTAGTCGTCAATTTTATCCTTTAAAGATAGATCTTTGTAATCTCATATTGTGAAGAGCCAGACTGGCTACTTCTTTATAATTCAACTGCAAAACTATTCTAACTCTGAAAGTAATTGTTTCGGTCTTTTCACTCAAGCAAATATCTAGTTTTTTGTATGTTTTCCAAATATAAGAATTAAGTGATACACCATACATGAATTGAACAAATTCGATTTTCCCCAAATTCTGGACTGCAAACTTGAAACAATAGAATACTCTTAAGCAAAAACATAAATTCAAATCACTCTGGATTTATTACCAACCATTCCACAACCCTTGGTGTTTGTAATGAAGAAAAAGTCGACTCCAACATGCATTCAAGTGTGGCAGCTAGCTGGGCGTAAAACAGCAACGTTTCTCACGAGGCAGCTAGTGAAGAACGATTCCACATAACAGCAGCATTCAACCGAAACATTCACACGCTGGGAAAAGGTTTATGATCTCAGTCAAATGCCAAATGTATTTCATCCACTCCAAATGCTGAACAAGACAATAAGCACGATTCACCAAAATGAAACTGTAGAGTGGTTAACAATACAAGATATACAGAACAATACAACATATATCCAACAACCAACAAGACATTTACCAATAGACCTTTACCAATACCAATGGAACACACAGAGTACTAGATGGCGAGGAAATGTTATTTCTCTATTAATACCATCAAACCACAAAATCAACAACAATAAATCCAAGTCTTATATAATAGTTGGTTGGTTGGGGAAACCAACTGACGCATCTCCTTGCTCCTAACTACCCTCCTGACAAAACATAACTAAGTCTAATTAATAATGACTTTATTACCTACTACATATATTCCCCCCAAAAAAAGAAGTCATCTTCCAGGCGACTGTATTACAGAAAAAAAAAGAAACTCCTTCGAGCACCCTCAATGCATCCATCTTTCTGGCTTCGCCAGCTCGTTCCATCTTTCCACATAGCCTTCTTCATCCGGTTTGTCAGGTCCTTTTCTTGTTTCCTCCTCCGTATCCTCACCCTGTGTAGTTTCCCTTTTTTTGTATGGTTGTCCTCCTTGGTACAAACCTATGCACTGCCTTCCGTACTATGAGTGGTACAGGCGCCTTCCACCGTACTACTGATGGTACATCCTTCAGGTGTATTTGATGGTAAAAAAAACGGTCCCATCCTCTTCTGAACTGTCTTCTCCAATCCGGCTTGATCCTTCAAATGTTTTTGGAAGTCTTTGCAGCCTCCTCCACCTTGGCCCCCAATATATTCTTTCCATACGGTCACCTTATGTGGACTCCTTGTGTACGACTACTTGGCGTACGTACGGCTTACCAACCTCCCGTCTGGTATTTGCCTCTGCTGATTCGTACGGCGTACGGCCAGCTGTGTATGTCCATGTCCGTACCAATTTCCTTCCTTGACGTCCGTACGGCGTACGAGTTTCACTGAGTCGTATGACCTCTGCTGATCCGTACGACGTACGACCTGTTGTGTATGGCCACCTCCGTACCAACTTCCTCCCTTGATGTCCGTACGGTGTATGAGTTTCACTGACCCGTATGGTCTCTGCTAATCCGTACGGCGTACAGCCTGCTGTGTACGACCACGTCCGTACCAACTCCCCTTCTTGACATTCGTACGGCGTACGGTCTCCACTAACCCGTACGGCATTTCTATCTGATGGACTTGGTCCGTACAGTGTATGGATTGTTGAGTATGGACATGCCCGTACGGTCTCTGCTCCTTGACGTCTGTACGACGTATGGTCTCACCTGGTTCGTACTGTCTCGAATTATGATTGTCTTGGTCTGTATGGTTTACGACCTCTTTGTGCCAGTGGCTTCCCTCCTTTTGTCGTCCGTACAACGTGTTGATCTCTTGTTCTCCATGTCTTGCTTCTTGGATTTGCAGCATATTACACTCTGGCTGGAATACCTCATCGTCTCCCATCTGCTAGTGAAATAGGCCGCTGAGGGAACTAGTCTCGTCTTCTGAGCATTCCCCTAGCCGGAGCACTCCTTCATCTGGTTCGGCTCCTGCTTTGTCTTCTCCCTCTGAGTCAGATGCGAGATCCTGACTTACACATTGATTCCTCAGGTCTATTGTATACTTCCTCCCGTCGACTTCTATGGATAAGGTATTCTTTTTCCAGTTATGGGTAGCCTTGGCTGCCACCAGCCAACCTCTCCCTAACAATGCATCGTACCCCTTCTTTTCTAGAGTAATTACCACTAAGTCAAGGAGAAATTGCTGTGTACCGATCTTTACCTTTTGCCCCATTAAGGTTCCTATTGGTTTGATTCCATGTTGATCTGCTCCTACCAATTGAAATGCGGGTGGCCAGAGGGTGGGTTTCCCTAGTGCCTTCCAGGTCTCCTCTAGTAGAACATTCACACTGGACCCTCCGTCCACAATAGTATTAGATAGTTTGCACCCCATTATCTCCATTTCCACTATTGCAGGTGTCCTCCCTATCCCTATAGTGAATAGAGTATCGGTGGTCCTTTCTCCTCGCTCTTCTTCT
>MU227979.1:3162612-3172957 GCA_018584345.1 Thuja plicata | reverse complement strand
TGAAAACTCAAATGTCATGACTCATATTTTCAGATTTTCTATAAAATATAAAAATTATATTATAAAAAAAATATTGACGTACCCCCGTCCCCTGTTTTGAAAAATAGCCGTACCCGTACCCGTACCCAAAGTACCCAAGTACCCCCGTCCCCGTGCAACTATGCAAATATCCAATTTTTTGTATTTTTTCCAAATTTTAGAATTAAGTGAAACACCATACATGAATTGAACAAATTCGATTTTCCCCAAATTCTGGACTGCAAACTTGAAACAATAGAATATTGTTAAGCAAAAACATAAATTCAAATCACTCTGGATTTATTACCAACCGTTCCACAACCCTTGGTGTTTGTAATGAAGAAAAAGTTGACTCCAACATGCATTCAAGCGTGGCAGCTATCTGGACGTCAAATAGCAATGTCTCTCACGTGGCAGCTAGTGAAAAACGATTCCACATAACAACAGCACTCAACCGAAGCATTCACACGCTAGCAAAAGGTTTAAGATCTCAGTCAAATGCCAAATGTATTTCATCCACTCCAAACGCTGAACAAGGCAATAAGCACGATTCAACAACATGAAACGTTGACTCAAAGTGCAAACAAATTCTGAGAATGATCGTTCTCAGCCAAACCCAAATTCCAAACCCTCATACGAATTCCATAGCAAATTTCATAAGTTTTCAAGGTGTATAATGATTGCCTTCCTTCAAGAATTCGATCTTTTAAACATTCTTGGAGCTTCTTCAAGAAGCCACGACTTGGCTTCATCTTCACTCATTTCATAACTTAAACATTGAATGCCAACATCCTTAATATGCATAAGTCAATAAAAATTCCCTTATAACTCCATGCTAAAACTTTTCACTTAAAAGCTCCCAAGTCAAAAGTATATAATAACATTTTATAAATTGACTTAATAATTGGCTCCAAGTCAATATTAATTAAGACAAGCTTAATTAATAAAATATACCATTATAATGGAATTCTGACCTAAATACCATTATACCAAGTCAACTGCTCTGCAGTGACCAAACTGAACTACACCCTGCCAAGAATAGTAACTAGACCAATTTAGACTTGCTAAAAATAGCAAATCCCTTAAACTGGAGATTCTGCAGAAGTAATCCCGCATCAACAACCGCCAATGCACAGGCGCTCTGCTAAACATAGCAATCCAAACTATTACCAAAAATAACACTTACTATAAATAGTAAGTTTGCCCAACTGACCCCAACAAAGAGCAATCCTGACATCTGAAATCTCTAGAATGGAAACCAACCATTGGCTCTGCCAAACGACACCCTCTGACAACCTGATTAGCTTACAAAGGTCACTAATATAAGCTAGTCTCAAAGACCAAAAAATCGGGGACATTACACATATTTAATGAGAATTTTGCTCATTATTTCAATACCGAATATATTAGAAATCATTCTCTATGCTCTTAATTGTTTATCGTATCAGAGCATGGGTTTGTAAAACATCGGGATCGAATATGTCGATTCCATGGACTATGACAGTGATGTATTGGACAGACGTGACAAAATTTTATCAAAAGATTGCCTGCACACACATGACAGAGAATTTTAACAGAAGATTGCCAGCACACACGTGACAAAATTTTATTAAAAGATTTCCATACGGAATTCATTTTTGAGCAATGAAAAAAAAATCATGGGTGTTTTAACCTATAAAAATTATGATTTTTCCTGTGTTGCAGCATTTATTTACACCAAAAAAGCTCAAATTGTTTTTTACTAAAAAAATCGTGCAACCAGCTAAAGCTTTTTTGGACAATTTTTCCTCAAAATCATGGCATTTATCAGTCCTATTATGCACTTATGGGACTTATCTTTTTGTACTGGGCCATGACTAGGGTTTTTCGGACCCGCGGTGGCTATTTTGTGTATTTTTTTTATGTTTCCTAAAAAAATAGTGGGCCTCCCGTGCACCTAGGGTTTTTGATGGGCATCCAAACTTGTCTTTTTAAAATTCACCAAAGTTTTTCAATGATTTTTTTGAACAAAATCGTGGGTTTGCAAATCATTTTTTTTCTTTGCCGATTTTCTAAATAAAAATTGCAAGTGCTACTTGCTGCTCAAGTTTTCAATTTTTTTTCCTAAAAAATTTCAGTAGTCTTCTTTCAAAACAGGAAGTTTCTTCATTTTTCATGACTTCAAATAGCGGGAGGGATGTCTTCTTTTCCCAATGTCATGTTGGAGGGGAGCCAGAGGTTCAATGGAAAAATAAATAACACCTAGAAATAGCAAATTCTCACAATCTTTGAGAACAAGAGCCATGACAAGATCATCCTAAGTACAACCACTTGTCCAATAGTTGTAGGTAAAGACCAAGACAAATTCGATGAGCTTAATCGTGAAGTTGTTATGCTCATCAAGTTATCTACTGAAATGAAATGCTTCTAGAGGTTCCCTTAGGCAAGACTTGTGCAAAAATTTGGACTCACCTAAAATCTCTGCATGAAACATTAGAAAGGCAGGGCCTTCTTCCTTAAAAACATGTTCTCAATAATGATGGATGAGAAAATGTCTTTGCAGGATCAGTTGATGAAAATCAAAGACATTCGCGATCAATTGGAGGCCATTGGTCACAAGATGGAAGAATATATCATCGTTATAACACTGAAAGCTTACCACGATCCTGTTGATGGGTGTTTTATGACCACACCAACACAAAACAAAGTGCCAATGCACACTATCCTCTCTTGAACAAAGACCCCATGTCTACTAAGATTCAAAGATTATAGAGGTGCCTCAAAGGTTCCTACTACGAGCATGCGACTTTATGATGGATATGAGCTCGTTTGGCTTGATGTATGTTGGTAATCCAAGGAGACTTACATAATCTCCTTAAGGCTGACTTTGACAGTTCTGGCTTTGGGAGCTATTCAAATGATTTGGCAATCAAAAGTATTTCAAATTGTTTCACAAAATGTACTAAAATTAAAGAGGGTAAGGGTTGAGAAGTCCTATTCTAATCCTAAGAACTTAAAAGATAATGATCGCTTAGGTCAAATCAACCACACTTTGCTTCGCCGAATCAACTACACAAAGGAGGTGCAATCTTCAAAGGTCGTGCAAGGAATTTTCATATCATAAATGAAAACCATCATAAAAATAATGCATATTCAATGATTGAAGTTAAGCATCCACATAAAAGCTAAGACCAACCTTACATTGCACATAGAAATCATCTAATTGCAAAAGGTATGAGCAAACGAATTCACCATAACAATATTATCAATCGCATTCATCTAACAACTTGAAAGCAAATCTTATCTATTGAGGAACAAGAAACCATGCAAACTCCCAAAACAATACAAGTAATCACCAAACTTCAATGAGTTACAAATTTATTCTGCTAGCTTATAGCAACAATCTCCAAAGTTCATTCTATTAAATATGAGGGGGCGAACCCATTTTATGGGTTTCAAATTAAAATGAACAACCCAAATCAAAACAGAAACAAGGGCCAAAATTTTGCCACATAAGCCCTAATTAGGGTTTGGCCAAGGAGAGATTCTTTGTCATAAAGTAGTGGATCCATGTGGACCAATGGGAAGATGTCACGATGTGGCCAGGAGAGTGGGTCAAGTCAAACCATAATGAGATAAGATTCCCACTCAGCATTAAATGCCCTTTTTCCCAAAATAGATTATGCTTGATTCCTTTCCTTAAATGCGGAGAATCTGGACATCACTATTTCTAGCTCATCCACACAAACACTTAGCACAGTCTCGTGCTTGAACTCCATAATAGCTATGTCTTTTCCACATGTGTCGAAGTTCTCTCATTCTAGCGCTGACCCTTGAATCCTGTACATAATATTTGAAAATACAGAAATATTCTCCATGTCCTCTTCTAAGAAGGAATTCACACTAAAGAATTCTTTCAATCTGTTCTTCAGGCCATCTATTGTCATTTCTTCATCAGTCATCCTCTTTGCGAACAATGCCTCAACTGCATTGAGGATTCCTTCCTGGATGTTGCCAATCATCTTCCTCATTCGAGCTGACTCCTCGTGATTTCTCAAACAGTTCCTTCCCTGTAACAATTGCATTGTACCATCGGGAGGTCCGAGGAATCATACGCCTCAATCTCTCTCATTACTCCACCATCAAATGCATGTCTAGGAATCTTCATCAAATCCTCCAAGTGTGTGACAGTCTCGTTCTGATAGATATGTGTATGCTTGATCCATGCACAGTGTAACATAAAAGATTGGTGTTGATGATAATAGGAGGTTCTAATGTAGTTCCTTAATATGACATCAAACCAACCTGTTACATTGAAGGAAAATGACTCAATAGGCTCAAGTAGGTTCAAGCGCAGAGTGAGTGCAATGATCCTTCATTGTAATCGACGTTGCTTATGCAAATTTAATTAAACAATGCAAGATTGAAGGCTAGAAATGAAGGAAAGATGGATTTCAGAATGCACAAATTGACAAAAAACAAACAGAACAATTTTGTAACCAAAAACAAGGCCCAGAGACTGTAACTAACCTATAAATTCAATTTGAAATTGTTTTGTGGGGACTATGCCAACCTGGTCTACTTGTTCCAAGGACTAGGTTGACTAGGCCAACTTGTTCCCTGCACTTTCTGATTTCAATTGCAAATTGTAGCCAAGGTCCTGAACTTCCCGTATCCGATCCCAAAATTGGCGTCCCTGTTCCTACACACAAAAAAGAGAGGAAATGTTGTGTAGAAAGGGGTTTTCCTCAATCAAACCCCAGTAGATGAATCAACCTTGAAATTGAAATGAAATATACATGAAAGGAAATCTTGTTGATGTAAAATAGATCCTAGATCTGAAATGTAAATGCGTATACCTTCACAAACAGACTTGATGTCGCAATGTCTATGAACACGCTTGTAGTTGTTTTGAAACTGGTTGTAGGATCTTCAAATGTAGAGAAGAATCAAGGATGCCCTTCAAAAATGCATAGATCATCTGCAAATACTCCTCAAATCTCCAATGTTGTTATGCTTAATGAATCTTGCCTTGAGAAGGAATCAATGAACATTGATATTGGTCTATTTGAAACAAGGATCTTCTATCATGATAAAGATCTCTTCTTCGCCTTCACAAAGTGAGAGAAGCTCGCTTCAATGGAGAAGATTGCCTTGAAAAGATGCCTTGGATGTTTAAGAACATGTGTATGCTAATATGAATGCTTGGTGGCCAAAATGAGGAGAGGTAGGTTGCTTATATACCCTTAACAAGAGTTTCGGAGCACAAAACTTGAAGAGGGCCGACGAGATTTTAGATTTTTCGCTTAACCATTGAGACTGACTCTTGATTCAAATTTTGGGGCAAACCTCGAGGAATAGGCCGAGTGGGTCAATCTATTCCTCTCAAAAAGTTCAAATTTGGTTAGGGGGTCCTGATTGCGGAGAAAATGCCAAAATGAAAAGCGAAGTTAGGGCTAGATAAAGCATAATAACCCCACATAGTCTTGTTCTCACTTTTCAATTTCCTGTATTTCTCATCTATCTGCTTCATCTATTCCTTCACTGCCTAGGTGGAATCGTCAAATTCCTTCACAACCTATGCCTTGGTGGCATGCACTAAGTCAATTGTCGTCACATCATACTCTTTTGGACTAATCTTATCTTTGGCTTTGTCGACCTTTAGCACTACTACATGCATAGTTGTAGATCCTGACTCATCCCTAGTGACCTTAGAGAATTTCTTTGCCTTGCTTTTCTCTGTTGGTTTATTGATTCAACTCAGAAAATCCTATCATTCTAGTGCAGGACCAATTTCTTCCTCAGAATCTTTTTGCATCCTTTCCTTCAACCATTTCGGAGCGGTTGAATGTTGGTCATACACTTGTACCTATCTCTGGCATTGTCTCTTTGGGATGCTCCTTTGGGATGGGAATCTCTGGCTCTACTAGCTCTTCAGCTAATATTGTCTTGAGAAATTCCTGAAACTGTAGATTTGTTTCTACAGGAGGTCCTTGTTCTCCATTCCTTTGCTAGACAACTTCCTGGAAAGAATTGATACTTTGCTTATCATGTACCAACATAGTTATTTGGTCTTGTGACAATCTTCTTTTGTTAATTCCAATCCTTTCTCCTGTAAAAAATATCAAATTCCTGTACACTTGAGGAACTAGTAGGTGATGATGGCGGTATCTCTGGTCTCTATCTCTTCTATGGAGGCCTTTCACTTGGCTCATCTGGCCTTTTCTTTGGTCGCTCATCCTGCATGATGTTTTTCCCTTTCCCACGTTCTTCCTTTTCTGGTGGATCTTCTTCTTCCTCTACTCCAACTTTTGATGATTTCTCAACTCTATTATCCTATAGCTCTTGATCTCCCATCAGATCATAAGTTTAAGAGGACATTCTTAGCCTTCAATTTGCTGACCTTACATTCAATCCACCACCTCGTGAATTTCATGATTGGCCTGAATAACATATCAAGATCTATTTCTTTAGGCCCAATCCAATTGGGCAACTGGATGGTCTTATTTCTCTCCTTCTCGAACTCAGGCTGAATCACATTCAAATCTTCTTCCACCTGATCTAGCATTGGATGAATCCTACATGCTATAATCATTTGGGGTGGTAAGCTTGATTACATCCTCTTCCTGACTTCATATTCATCTTTGGCATTGGCCCAGTAATCTTCAAGCTGCATTTTATGCCTGTATTTTCTACCAAACAAAACTCTTACTTTATTATAAGGATCAAAAGTCGGCCTTGTATGAATTGATAGATGATAGAACTACAACTCCTCTGTTGAATTTTCAGCTACTGGCAGTTGTGGATACCACATCAGAAGTTCCCATGATGATTTGGAGTTCAATTCCACCTTTTCTCTTCTTCTGGATTTTGTCATATGTCGTCAACTGCCTCGTGACTTCCAGCAGCACCATTTTATCAGTTGGATATCTTGGAAGTCTATAAGGATGAGAAGAGAATCCCTGAAGCTAGATATAAGAGAATGTTGGGAATTGGATGAAACAAGAGCCATACTTTTCAACCAACTTCATTGCTTCCCATGACAACCTTGTGTGAAAGTCGTCCTAAAGAGATCTAACAATTTGCATAGTGAAGACGACATTGGCTCCCAGATAGTTGTATTATACAAATGCAACTCAGGATAACATTTGTGCACATTTAACTTATTTGGACCACATCCAATGCATCCTCTGCATCTCAGTCCTTCATATCTGGTTATCCTTGCCAGCATGTATACAACATAGGAGCTCATATAAAAATATTGGATTGCTCCAAATTATTGAATTGCTCATCTAGGTTGTCACTAATCATTTTTAACCAATCCACAATCTTGACTCCATCTATCACTTCTTCAATAAAATACAACATCCATGGCTTCAAAAAGAAAGAATGTGGACGCCACATGATTCTGCTCAATAACATCACAAGGTCGCTATATTCCTGCTTGAGATCCAACCTGACAAATTGCTTGGGCATTTTGTAATGATGAGTCTTAGCCTTCTGCAACCACTTGCAGTTGATGACTTCTACACAACTATCAGTTCTAGCATTATAGACCCTTAGTGCCCTATCTTTTGTTTTGTACACCATGGACTGATAAGTTGGGATTCCAAAAGACCACTGGCTCTGCCACAAGACCCCCTCCAACATCCCGATTAGCCTACGAGGGTCACACAAAAAAAAACTAATCCCATGTGCCTAAAAACGGGGACATTACAAGGAAAGAATGGTTTGGCCTAATCATTCCCCCACAGTACGGTAAAGGCGGCAATAACAAGGAAGCAAGAGAAAATTGCAAATGTACACATTCGCAAAGGGAATGGTTTAAGCTCAATTTTGATGGAGCATCATGAGGAAACCCAGGAGCAGCAAGAATTGGATGTGTAGTCCACAATTGGGAAGGCACAATTTGTGGCAAAATAGCAAAACCTATTGGTAACACTACCTACAATATTGCGGAAATGGAGGCCTTGGTTGCAGGGCTAATCCTCTATAAAAAGTAAGGGATTGAAAACCTTGAGATTGAAGGAGACTCGCAAATTATCATAAATGCAATAAGAACCAGAAATACCCCCAACTGAAACCTAAACACAAGACTAGAAAGGCCAATTGACCTTTTAGGGTAATCCAATCTAACAAAATTTAATCATATATATCGAGAAGGAAACAAGGTGGCAGATGAACTAGCCAACAAAGGAGCAGACGGTATAATAATAGAAGAAACCGAAACTCAATAAGAAATCAAAACCAAAAACGAACATCACAACCACAAACAGGACCCTTGGATAATATAACAATCTATACTAACTAAGAGCCTCACTTGACTTATCCTAATCCCCACTCTATTACAAATTTATAAGTCTAAAAGGTTCCTCTACTTGTTAGAACTTAGTCCTTAGTTCGGACCCTGAAATTTCTTTACCCCAAAGCTCAATATATCCCCCATTACTATCTCTTATCTAGGGACCAAAGAGGAATCTACATAGCAGATTATTGGTTTGTTATTAGTTAAGTAAATATCAGTTCAAAAGACAAATCCTTTCTGATCTGCTTAAAGTTTCCTGCTCTGGTAATAGGTAAGATTTCTGGAGCAACTTTCACTTTGTATATAATAGCTATACCAGTAAATGAAATACTATAATTGCTACTACTCTTGAAATAGCTGAATTATCTCTTTGTATAGGATTAGCGAATATCTGCAGGAATAAAAAGAACTTGTTTTTCTACCTTAAGATGACAAATGAACAAATTGATATGCATTAGATATTATTACAATTTCAATCAACAACACTTTTTAACAATATTTTCTAGAATCAAATAAGAGAGAAGATGAAATAGTTCAGGGGCAAATGGACCAGTCCTATTAACATAAGCAATATCAGTTCTCCTTTATTCCTAAAAAAAAGGACAGTGTGGAATGTCTCAAATAGTCCATTATTTTATATAACAAACTTATCTGAATACTGCTCATAGTAATATATACATAGACTTCCATTTCATAGGTATATTTATAGTCATAAGAATAGGTCAGATATTATGCACACTTATAGTTGACAACTGATATTTATATGATTATAAATATATTCATGACCACTAAAAGTCTATGCATATGTTACACCCAAAGCCATTTTCTGATTCCCATTAAAGTCTATGTATATGGTATTCCCAAAGCAACCTGGAGAGCACTGATAATGAGAGTATTAGTAAGGGAAACAAGTGAGTAGAAGAAATGGCTTAACCAGTGGTGGATAGGTCATTCCTTTCAATACTACCTATAACAGAAATATACTAAGCAGGAGGTCATAGATAGATTATTATTACTTGAACAATGCTCCTAACAAGGCACATATAAACCACTTTAAATTTGCATACTAATAGTCATAAAATAATTACTGATATCACCAAATAATGTGCCAACAGGGAGGCTCATACATATGACTACACTCATACATAGATGTGCAAATTAACCAAAACAATTAGTTTTCAGCACATAAATGTATGAGTATAGTAATATAAAATTGAGAAGGCCATTCATTCTCTCCCGCCTAACCTTGCTGAAGAGGTCCATCAGGATTGTGTTGTTTCTCTTAGGCATGCCAAGCCACCTAAGAGTAACATCCCCAAATCGGAGCTTCGGGCCCTCAAATGCCTTCTCAACCACAATAACATCATCATTATCAAGGAAGACAAAGGTAATGCTACAGTTATTTTGAACAAACAAGATTATATTTCAAAAATGCATCACCTCCTATTTGATGCCTCTTGCTACAAAATTGTGCATTCCAATCCCGCTTCCAAAATTGTGAGGAAAGTTAAGCGTGCCATTTGTGATGACCCTATTTTTAGCAGGTTGTGGCAGCGACCTGGTCAGCTCATCATCATGACCCTCGTGAGCTAATGCATAGTTTTGAGGGTCCCAGTTGACAGACTTACTATTTTTAGTAAGTCTGTTGGTCAGTTTCCATTTCTAACAGGGCAGTACCAGCAGTGGTCAATTCTCCAGACGATATTCAGTTATTCAGTTTCTTGGACTGGGGACTTACTATTTATAGTAAGTCTATATTTGGCAGTTGCCATTTATGGCAGGGCAGTGATGAGCATGTTGGTCAGTCAGTATGGCAGGTGTTGCAGGAATCATCATCAGAATTATATTTAATAATTACTTGTATTAATTAATAACAATATGTTATTAATTAATATTAAGACGATATTATAATAAATATAATACTTTATTATTATTATAATGTTTTGGAAGTTTATATTATAAAGGGCAGTTAACTGATGATGGTTTTTGGGAAACTTTGGAGACCAAGGAGTTATAAATACAGGCTCATTTGTGAAGTAAATT
>MU227979.1:3115134-3130136 GCA_018584345.1 Thuja plicata | reverse complement strand
TGTAGGTGGCTATCGAGGTCAGATTAGCTAGGGAGACAGTATTGTGTTAGCAGAGGCTACAGCTGAAACGTGTTTTTTGTGGAGACCAGTTGGTGTAGGCACAAGAGGAATATGATGTGCTAGGAAACGAACTACAAAACTTTTTGAGGGACGCCCTCCGCCCCTTCTCTTCAGTGCTTCTATGTAGTGTTATTCATCTTCCTTTTGTTGTAAGTCGTCGGAGACGACTTGTTTTTTTGGGGGGGGGATGATGTTGTCGGGATAATATGTAATTATGTTTCGGGTGGAATTAGTTAGCGTCCGGAGGTTAGGGAGTTGCGCACGGTTGTGAACCGTCGCATCCCTTCGGACCTTTATATACTTGTATTACCTGCGGGTAAAGAATGAAGGAGGTATGCACGGACAATGTTGTAATCACTTGACTGGAATGATTAATGAAAGTATTTATTATTCTATGATATATTCTGTGTTTATTATATTTCCTGTATTATGTCTATGCATTATTAAGTTACCCGTGACGGTAAACAGGAAGGTCACCCTAATAAGCGAAGATGTCTATAGGTTGGCTAGCAACAACAATTGTGGGTTCTACACCAAGTCTCAGATGGCAAGAAAATTGAAGCCGTGTTCACATGCCCTTGGGAAAGGTCGGGCAACCTGCATGAGGAAGTTGTGCTGGTAACCGTTAGGTCACGATCGTAGGATCAATGGTTGGGTGACAAAAACCCCTAATGATACTCTTTTGCCCTGAGGTGGTTGGAAGCTATGGAAGCACAGCCAGATTAAACCAAAAAGTTCAGGATCTATGTATTTTACTTTGGAAGTTAATTGTTTTATTACCTTTCTTCATAATATTAGCTTAGTTTCTTTCATATGGAAGTTAATAGTTAACTTCTTATTGAACTTCTATTTGTTGTTAAAGTAACGGAATGAATTGGTTAAAATCAGATTCATGTGAAATTAGTTGGTAACTTCTTTTCAGTTAGTTAATGAAATTTCTTATTCATGTTCGTAGGAAATGGACTGTTCTTATTTTAGTTATGACGTTTAAGCATATTTCCTTACCTCATAAGAGAAATTTTATTTTCCCTATTTATTTAGGATAGTATAGTTGTTATGTTATAGTCCTTCAGCTAGTTCATGCACTATGTCTATGGACCAATGAATACTCCATCAATCACTGTGCCAAGTATTTTCTATTGTTGATGATTTCAATAGAAAAATGTGGGTGTCTTTTCTCATGGTTGTACAAAGTCAAGCACAAATCTGATGGTACACTTGACAAATACAAAGCACATTTGAGGGCTAAAGGATTCTCACAGCAAGAAGGAATAGACTATGAGAAGACCTTTGTGCCTATATTAAAGATAAGCACCATCCATCTAGTTCTTACCATGGCAACACAAATTGGTTGGAAAGCACATCAAAAGGAAATGAAGAGTGCCTTCCTCAATGGAGATTTGGAGGAAGAAGTATCATAACACAACCTCAAGGTTTACAAGTTGCCAGAAGAGAGCATCAGGGTTGTAGACTCACGAAGGCTCTTTATGGCCTGAAACAAGCACCCAAGGCATGGTACATACAGATCATTTTTCTTGTCATTTATGTGGATGTTATTATCATTACAGGTAGTAGGGCACACTTTCTTGAGCAAATCAAATGTTCTTTGCATCAGGCTTTTGATTTGACAAACTTAGGCCTTCTCCATTATTGCCTAGGTTAGAGGTTTGGTAGACAAGTGATGGTATTTTTATTTATCAGTCTATATATGCCAGAAATTTGCTAAACAAGTTCCAAATGACTGATTGCAAAATCTCACCTACTCCATGGAGAAAGGACTTAAGCTTTCAGCCAAATCCGACTCAAAGGTGACCAGGCTTATCTACATAACAGCACTAGGCTTGATTTGAGTTATGTTGTGAGTTACATTTCTCGATTCATGACAGCCCCCAAGGTAAAACATTAGGTTGCAGAGAAGCAAGTACCGAAATATAGGAATGGCACACTTGACTTTGGCATTCTATATAGCAAAAGAAAAGATCCTAGCTTGATTGGATTCACAAATATAGATTGGGCAAGTTCTATTGACGACAAATCTACTTCTAGCTATGTATTTAGTATTTGGTACAGGCGCAATCAAATGGACTAGTAAGAAGCAATAGGCAGTAGCTCTTTCCTCGATAGAAGCACCGTATCGAGGAACTGTCAAAGAAGCATGTGAGGCAGTCTGGCTTCAACAGATGCTTTCTAACATGCAAATGTCTCAAGCAAGGCCTTCAACCTTGTTTTGTGACAATCAAGGGATGATAAAGCTTGCCAAGAATCCAAACTTCCCTGAGCATACAAAACATGTGGAGCTTCATTGCCATTTCATACAACTTGTAAAAGATGGAAAAATAATATTGAAATATGTTCCAAACAAGGATTAGACTTAAAAAATTCTTACCAAGTCCTTGAGTCTAGAAGTATTTGTAAAGGAGGGCATTAAAATAATATTGTAAAATTTAGTCTATAATGGTCAATCAAGTTATTAGGATAGACTTTAGGAATATTCTTTTATTCTAAGAGTTAAGTTCTTATCCTCTGCTTTTCTTAGTTGTTGATTTTATACTTTACAAATAGACCTTTGTAATCTCTTATTCAAAGAGACTTTCATCATTATTTCAATATCAAATATCTTAGAAATAATTTTGTGTTATTAATTATTTTACTTAGGACAATCAGGGGACGTCCAAGACCTCCTTGGTCGTCTCGGGGACAGCCAACTATCCCACTTCTTCCATCCATCCCTCCATTTTCACTTCATTTCCATTTTTTCTCGAGGTTTTGGGGACAGCACAGGGAAATCCCTACCTATCCCCATGGGATTTTTGTTTCCGAGACACTTGACTTTACCCTAGGTAAGCCTACTTGCAACTCATGGATGTGATTCTAAATCAACTATAGTTACAAGGCTTGGATTCAGCAAGTTGATTTTTTACTCCGATCCAAACTTAGCAAAGACTAGGAAAATTAAAAAGATATGAGATATCAACATTTTTAAGGATTTAAAGCATTTACCATACACATCAATAAGTCGACTTTAAAGTTATAATAAGCTTATCAATTAGAAGCTACTTTAATCACATTAACAAATATACATCAAATAAGTACAAAAATGTATTTGAATTTAAGAAAACAATTTTATAAATTTGTATTTTATGTTACCAAATCGACAAAAAAACCTTGCATACCTGAATACAAATTGTTTCAGAGTTAGATTCAGGTACAAAATGACTTTGCAATTGGGTAGGACATATTTTTTTATACTCTTAAAATATGCATGTACCAATTCATTAGTCCCTTGTTGCTAATGTAATACTGGTGGATTCCTTTCTTGTTTCTATCTACAAGACAAACATCAATTTGTCTTGTTCATCTCACTCTTTTCTTCAAGGGGCTTCATACTAATCTCCTCATGCTTCTCCTTATGAACTAGGAGATATCACTTGTTGAAGAAGTACATAGTGCATATTCATGTATTCATCCTTTTCACTTCTTTGTCATGTTTCTTTCTCCATACCAAGGTAGGTGTTGATATTTGTAGCATCGATCAGATAAAATATTGACCTTACAATAATAGATAAATTGTGACATATATATATATATGAATAATAAATAGATATTAATAGTTATAATATATATATATTGATATTCATTTGATACCTATTATATTATTGATAATATTATATATCATATTATTGTAATCATTATTATCGTCATACTACAATAATGATAATGATTATCATTATTATATTATATTTTGATCGAATAAATTAACTATCGACTTCGATGTTAATCAATTTATACTAACATAATTAACTATCGACTTCCTATATATTAGAGTTAACGTTATCAACGTTTGTATATTATATCGATTATAATATAGTCGACTTGTCTTTAGTCGCCATGCATGATTAGTGATCATAACATGTCGGGTATGGGCGTAAGGATAGATATGAAGAGCCACGCCTATGATAGGCGTGACTCCTTGAGGAGTCACGTCTATCATAGACGTGGCCTCTCATACGTGCCCAACCACATACATATATCACTAGCAGTGAGATCAGAATGTACTCACAGAAATCGATCAGTGAAGATACATCGAATGGTCTCTGCAATAATAATATTTATTGTTCAAACTTTAAAAGAAGGTATAAAACCTCAGTCAATTTACTTATATCTAGATTTGATTATAGGTCCAATTACATTTACATGGTATCAGAGCCATGTTCCTTCTGTAGAGCTTAACCGATTGAAGGAAGATCAGGGCACGAATGGAAATACATCTGCCAATGGTGGGTGTAGCATAAGAGTTCTGCTCTCGAACTCAGATCACTTTCCCAGGCACTTGGTCATTATCGGATGTGACCACCATGAAAATCAAAAGTGACTGTTGGTGGTTGTGGAAGGCTTTGTGCCTGACTATGTATGTTGTTGTTGCCGCAACCCGCACTCACTGGATCTACAGAGGCTCGTGAGATTGCTAGAGGTGTATGTTGTGATCGTGTGAAGCAAATGTTAGGATCTGCAGCCAGGGGTGTTCAGATCTCTGAGATTGCTTAATAGTTATTTCTCGATGAACATGTCGTGTCGTGTGCAAGTGAGGGGTAGTTGTGAGCCTCAATGAAATGACGTCAGGGGGTGTACAACAAATGAAATACCCCAGAGGAGCTCAGTTTGTGGGTCTATGTATGTCATGATCAAATTTCACGTGCGATCGAAGGAAAATCTATTGTTATCCCGGTGGTTTTAGTGGATCTACAAACTTTCAGCAGGCCCCACATGTGTTAAGACCGACAAATAGTGAATCCAATTCTCATGAAATAAACCAAAAGAAAGAACTCGGTAGTTGGTCCTCCTGTCACTGTTGTTGAGGGATGGTGGATCAACAGAGAGTCGAGCTGGGAAATCACCGGTTGACAAACGCTAAGATCTTGAGTGTCACCAAGATGTTTTTGCGATAGGCCAAACTTGCAAAGATTTAAAATCATAATATTGCACCAATCATCAAAGTATTGAACCAATATATGTGCAGTTCCATGGTGCTCGACTCTCGCTGACAAATAGTGATCATGGAACTTATTTTTCTGCATCATGTGCCTAGGTGAGACAAAGGATGAATAGCGGGTGCCAACAGTTGCTTGGCTTGAAATGACATGTTGTAAATTGGAGGCCAATGTGGCCACCAGACTATGCACGAAGTACGGGGCTGGAAAAAGGCGAAAGAGTAGGGGTATGAGGTATAGCTTAATGTTGGACTGGAGAATTAATCTATGTATTGGCACCATGGATGTTATGTAACAACAAATAATATTGTTGAAGATTCTGCTAAGCACTTGCTTGGGATGGTCGATTGGTTGGGAATGAAAACACCTAACCATTCATTAGAAATGCACATATAAATATCAGTTGTATAATCCAAATTATCAAGATTGTATAAGCAAGCCTGCTATTATTGAGCTCTTCTATACCAATTAAGATTGAAGACTTGATTGATAACAACATCAAGTGTTGATATTGTGTGTACTCCATGTAAATAACATTGTTTGGATCAATCAGAGATAGGTCTTGGAGCTGCTAAATTGCTGGCTCACATTCTATTGAAGACACAATCATATCTTGGAATAACACAATGCAATGGATGCATAAGATATCTTATTGGATATACAAGGAATGGTGACACTGTAAACACCATCGCATAATGAAATTGTGGATTGAGACACTAACCAAAATGACTATCCAATGATCCATTGATGACTCATCAGATGGATCAATCACTAAGACTCTGTATTGAGAAAGCTAATGTTTGAAGGAGCACATAAAAACTTGAAGAGACAAATGTATCAATACTGGTGTGAGAATGTCATCTTTAAGATTATGTGAATCGGAGTCCATTACCAACATAGTGGGTTTGGTTTCTTCAGTCCCTTAATTGTCGTGAGTGAAAGGATCTCTTGGTCGCCAAAGACTATATATTATACGGTTCCAAGCTTTGGCTTATGTGAAGCATTTTTGTAGTCATTTCCTAGAAACAGAGCATACGGGAATCAAGTTGTAATAGGGGCATTAAACGATGAGGTGTGCACAGCAGATTGTCGTGAGTTTGTTGTGAATTGCCTAGGAGTATCATACATATACAGATAAGTATTTCATACCCTTGAATAATGTTCATGAATTGTTATTTGAGTCATTAATTCATGTTATAACATTGGGATAGTAAATCTTGCATGCTTCTATCTTTGGTATTTCTCTTCGGGATAGTTTAGTTTTATGAACTATTTGTAAATCTCTATCTGAAATGCTTTCAAGACGGATCAAGAGGCATATGTGATTGCATTCAAGGGAGAAAGAACTTGGTGCTTGCAGTCATGAGACTGAGTTGATGGCTGAAACATTTCTTCAAAGAAAGAAAATGGCATTTAGAGGGACAAACTTACAGAAGCAACCTTGGATGAGAAGATCAAGAGGTTGATATCAAATTTAGAGGGAGTCTGAAATTTGATTAGAGCTAATCTTGGGGTCAAGAGGTTGATGCATGTACGAGAAATTTCTCTTGTGAACAATGTTGTGACCATTGAGCAAATAATAATGTGATGAGAGTCTCTTGGAGAAAGATATCTTCCATGATTGGAGTATGTGAACAAAGTATACTTCCCTGACAAAGGGAGCAACTATAGGATCTGCATGAGTGGACATGCGAGGATCTTGATTCAGAGGGGGTAGACCATGAAGAGATAGTTTCTCTAGTATTCAGATGAGGTACATTATCACTGAAGAATGGATGACCGATATTCTTACCATGCCTCCTGCCAAAGTAAAGTTTGTGCATTTTGAGACAAGCTTGGAGTTGTGGAGAACGAAGTCCTTGTTGAGAGGGAGTATCAGCATCAATGATTTCTTGATATGTACTTTAATGTATTCTTCTTTGTGAGAAAGAAGTCTTAGGTGAAAACCTTTATTCCACCCCCTGGGAGTAGCCATGGTGGATAAACCCTCTGAGATGAGCCAAGGTGGATGTCATGTATGTAACTCCATGACTTATGGGCCCTCCTATGAACATTGGAGAAAGGTGACGACTTTTCGACAATGAACACTTGTATTCAAACATTATAAGATGACGATCTTGTAATGTTGATATCATGCTAACTTGATATCATTCGTGAGTGTGCCATGATCTTTTATGGTAGACATTATGTAAGGTAATGTCAGTGCACATACCATAACTGGGATATATGTATAAGGAGAATGTAATGTTCTCAAGCATTTTATATCCTTCATATCACGAGTTATGGTGGTATGTAAACTGGGTGTCACATGTTAGGTGATTCCTCATATCACATGTTGGGTGATATGTAAAACTGGGTATCACATGTTAGGTGATTCCTCATATCACATGTTAGGTGATATGTAAAACTAGGTATCACATGTTAGGTGATTCCTCATATCACATGTTAGGTGATATGTAAAACTGGGTATCACGTGTTATGTGATGTTTGTCTTCATGAGATATTTGAGACTTCATATCACGAGTTATGTGATATACTTAGTGTCACGAGTTATGTGACACCTCACAAGTTATGTCATACTTATCATCACGTGTTATGTGATGTTTGTCTTTACGAGATATCTGAGACTTCTTATCACGAGTTATGTGATATACTTAGTGTCACGCGTTATGTGACACCTCACAAGTTATGTGATACTTATCATCACGTGTTATGTGATGCTTGTCTTCACGAGATATGTGAGACTTCTTATCACGAGATATGTGATATATATTATTTTATCTTCCCTAGCTACGAGGGAGTGTTGATATTTGTAGCATCGATCAAATAAAATATTGACCTTACAATAATAGATAAATTGTGACATGTATATATATGAATAATAAATAGATATTAATAGTTATAATATATATATTGATATCTATTATATTATTGATATCTATTATATATCATATTATTATAATCATTATTATTGTCATAATACAATAGCTATAATGATTATCATTATTATATTATATTCTGATCGAATAAATTAACTATTGACTTCGTTGTCAATCGATTTATATTAACGTAATTAACTATCGACTTCCTATATATTAGAGTTAACGTTCTAAACGTTATCGCCGTTTGTATATTATATCGGTTATAATATACTCGACTTGTCTTTAGTCGTCGTGCATGATTAGTGATCATAACATGTCAGGTCTGGGTGTAAGGATAGATATGAAGAGACATGCCTATGATAGGCGTGACTCCTTGAGTCACGTCTATCATAGACGTGGCCTCTCATACGTGCCCAACTACATACATATATCACTAGTAGCAAGATCCGAATGTACTCACAGAAATCGATCAGTGAAGATACATTGACTGGTCTCTGCATAATAATATTTACTGTTCAGACTTTAAAAGAAGGTATAAAATCTCAGTCAATTTACTTATATCTAGATTTGATTATAGGTCCAATTGCATTTACAGTAGGCTTTCCTTTGTTTGTTCTTGGTACCCTTTCTCTTGTATTCTTTACGTGATCTCATAGACATATTGGCAATGTCACACAATGTGCCCATAGTTGTTGCACCTATAACATCCTTTATTATAATTTACTTGTGAAACATAATTTCTACCTCTCCATCCATGAAAGTTTCCATTTTGTGTTTTGCATTCTCTCGCTTTGTGACCAAAGTAATTGCATGATAGCAATACCCATAGAAGTCATGTTGTAACTTAGATGTATACACTTGCCTCGGAGGGAAGGCTTTTCTGAAAGTGTCCTTTCTATCTTCACTTTTGATAGGGTTTATAAAATCTTCAACATATCTTTCAAGTTCTTCCTCTTTCAATTTCTTAGGTGACTCTTTCTCTATTGAGCTACTTCCTTCTTTGATGAAGCCTTTGAATGTATCATCATGATTTTTTGACTTTCCTTCATAGCCTACCCACGTCTTGCTAGAAGATGGTCTTTGGCAATCAATGATATCAGGTAGGACTTCAGAGCTCTTTTCAAACTTGAAACTAGTGTTTAGTTTGACATTGGTTTCCTCTAAATCATTTTTCAATATAACAATCTCTCACTCTAATTTGGCACAATCCACTTCTTTTGCCTTTAGCTTGCTCTTCATCTCATCCTCAACTTGTTTGGCTTCAACTAGTTGAGTCCTTAAGTCTTCAATAATCTTGTTCGAATTTTCTAGAGTTTTAGAAATTTCTTTAACATGCATCTTGTGCTCAATGATCTTCCCTTTTAATTTCTCATTTTGTTTGTATGTATGATGAACTCTTCCATAAATTCTACATCCCCTTCTTGATTATATGCCTCATCAACATCTTCTTCTTCTTGCTCCCTATTTGTGTCCTCCATGGCCATAAAGAGTATTTCATCTTCATCACTACTTTGGCATTCATCACTGCTTTCTTCTGATGAGCTGCTTTCTTTCTGAGTAGAAGTTCTTTTAATGTTTTTGGAATTTCTTTTTTGAGTTATAGAGTTTTTCTTTCCCTTTTTCTTTGTATGTATTTCTTTTTCATCTTCGCTTGAGTCACTTTCATTTTGCGGACATTTAGAAGCATAATGTCCAACCTTTCTACAATTGAAACATTTGAAAGGAAATTTTCTTTTTTACTTTTCATTCCCTTTCTTTAACTTCCTTAAGAAATAAGCCTCTACTTCATCAATTTCCCTACTTGAGCTCTTGCTTGATACATGTTTTTTTGTTTTTCTCTCTTTTTGATGCTTTAAAAGAGATTTCCTTTTGAGGTGTTTTGCCTTCAATCCTCATTTCATAAGCGGTAAGAATTCCATGTAGTTCATCCTTTGTTAGTTGGTCTAGCTCTTTCATTTCTTCAATTGCAGACACTTTAGAATCAAATTTCATTGCCAAGGATCTTCGTATCTTCTCAAAGACTAGTTGTTCATCAATTTCTTCACCAAGACCTTTCATTGAGTTTACAACCTCATCAACTCGAAGTAGGTATGTAGCTATCTTCACCATCTTTCATTTTGAGACTTTCAAATCTTCTTCGATGAGTTTGGAGTTTTGCTTTCTTCACTTTGTCGGCTCCTTCATCAATATTTTTCAGTTTCTCCCATATTTCTTTTGCTGATTTGCAATGCACGACTTTTGTGAACTCAAAATTTGCCAGATTGCAAAGAATAGCATGTTTGGCTTTGGTGTTATTCTCACTTTTCCTCTTTTCGACCTGATCTATTGGTGGTGTTGATGGAGGTGTATAACCATCTACAACTGATTGTCAAACATCAAATCCAGTGGCATTTAAATATGCTTCTATCTTAATGCTCCAAAATGCACAGTTTGTCCCATCAAAAGTTGGTGTCCTGTGAGATGCATAATTGTTAGCCATTTGTGCTCTTTAGGATCTTCCTTTCAGCGGTAAGGCTTGTTCAAAGGAACCCGCTTTGATACCAATTGAAGAGCACATGGTTATACTAAAAGGAGGGTGGGGGGGTTGGTGAAACGGTATACCAACTATTTTTACCAATTTAAACTTTATCCAACACAATAACATCAATTACTAAAATCAACAATCTTGCACATGAGAACACAATAACACAATGTTTTAAGTGGAACCCAAAAGGGAGAAAACCACGACAAATTGCTTGCTTTATATAACAATTTCTTTTACAATATTTGTAGGCACCAAACCCTAAGTTTATGAGCACCAACTCCCACAATTTGTAGGCACCAATTGTAATGTCCCCTTGTATAGTTTTTTAGAATTTGGACACAATTCTTATGATTCAATTTGCAAGAGACATCTTTTTATTGATAAGTTGAACAACAATCTTTTATGTTCCCCAATGTGTATTGAATGTGATCTTGGAATTGACGAAGACTAATCTACCAAGGTTATTTGTCAGACAACAATTCTAATATGATTCTCTTATCTGACTTCAACAAACCAATTGATGATGGTATAGATGTTTGAAATGGAGATTATCTTTGATCAAAGCTGTATATATATATATATATGAAATTCTTCATGCAAGATAATGTCAATTTGTGAATATAGGAGGATTGAATATTGGTCTGCAAGTATATACAACCTATAAGGATCGGTCTTAAGATATAGAGAGATAGTAAGTCTTGCATTGATCTAAATATGTTAAAAGAGAAAGGTCCCAATGATGAATGAAGAAAATAATATCTGATGCTTCCACGAATTGCTTGTTTATTGGGTGTGACCTGATGAGCTCAATGGTTTTGATGTCTCCCCCTCTTTGTCTGAACGAATACCTTTAAATATCCCCTTCCATCAAAGGGTTGCAACTCTAAATAACAAAAGCATGTCCATTTAAGAGATCGCTTCTCTTTCTTAATGCTAATCGCACTTCTCCCCAATTACTAATTTCTTAACAATATGCCGCATATGACCCGCAATTATTTGTGAGATAGGCCCATAGATGATGGACACAGAATTGGAAGGATTAATCAACGTTGAATGCATACAACTTAAACTATGTTTGTCGTCTCTGCTTATTAGTTACCCAACTTCCCATAACCATAATTCCTTGCTAATACTTGTTCATTTGGTAATATGCTTTGTATCTTCAATGCTATTGGACCTTGATGCTTGGTGTTTTATAATGAATTCCACCGATTCCTTACCGATTTCATAAACATATGTTTCGTTCTTTGTGCGTGGATGATTTTCGCCAGACAATACGTTTGCTCTTATATATGTTTGTTGTTTTGATAGTAATATCCTTTATTCAACAGTTATCGATTCTTTCTACATAATATATTGGATTCTGAATGCAATTGTAAATGAATAGTATTTTTATGCGTATCCAGGTTGTCGTCCTTAGATTCGATACAATCATTAAGTTTGTTGCTCCTTAGTTGCATATTTAATTATGTCATTAGCTAAATGGTATGAGCATGTCCTCACCAAGTGGGATGATTATTATATAATTTGCCCAAGAACTCTCAATTGTGAGTCTACATTTGAATATCATATGGAGGCTACTTTCGTTGAACCATATACAAGTCGATATGCTACTATTTATTTAATTATTTATTAATATTATTATTATTTTATTATATTTGATATTAGATTATATTATATTCATAATATAGTTAATTTAATAATAAATTATATTAGAATTTTTTATTATTTGTTTGTTTACTAATTTATTTCTATTATATATTATTAAATCCTATTCTAGAAAGGGTGCATCACAAACCGCCCTTCCCGAAATTGCTTGTCCTCAAGCAATGCTAACCTTCGTTATGAGTGGTGTCTAATCCAACGACCCTGAAATAGTAATTTCATCTTGAGGTTAGACTGAGAAATTATAAATTTATCAAACTGAAGATAATATTCAATTTAAAATACTAAGAAGAATTCAAAGATGAAACTTAGCTTGATGTACTATAGTACTTTCCTTCTCTGTTCAGTCTTGTCTTGTTCCAAGATGAGTTTTGAATAATCCTAACCCATACGGGGAGTTCATAATCAAGTTCCATGCTCCTCAGGGAGGACCCCCTAGTGTTCTAGTTGCCTTATATGGCCAATCTAGAATAGTCCTCAAGCTATGTCCTCATCTCATTATGACCTACTCCTAAGACATTATGGATAACCTTTACTTCGTATCTCCATACTTATAATCCCTAGGGAATACTTTATCTCTTCTCAGGTCTCTATGGATATCCCTTTAGGACATATCTATCTGTACAGTCCTTGGGAGAGACTTTATCTCCTCCCAGGCCCTAGGGATATCCCTTTAGGACGTTTCCATCTCTATAATCCTTGGGAGTGACTTTATCTCTTCCATCCCTCTATGGATATCCCTTTAGGATGTATCCATCTCTATAAGTCCTAGTAGAGACTTTATCTCTTTCTAGGCCTTTATGGATGTGCCTTTAGGATGTATCCGTCTTTATAATCCTTAGGAGAGACTTTATCTCTTCACAGGCCTCTATGGATATCCCTTTAGGATGTATCCATCTCTATAATTCCTAGTAGAGACTTTATCTCTTTCCAAACCTCTATGGATATTCCTTTAGGATGTATCCATCTTTAAAATCCTTGGGAGAGACTTTATCTCTCCCCAGGCCTTTATGGATATCCCTAGAATGTATCCATCTCTATAATTCCTAGAAGAGACTTTATCTCCTTCCAGGCCTCTATAGATATCCCTTTAGGATGTATCCATCTTTATAATCCTTGGGAGAGACTTTATCTCTTTCCAGGCCTTTATGGGTGTGTGATCTTTGCCTTAATTCTACGCAAGGAATTGAGGATATTCTGAGGGCGAATGATAATTATGATTTTAATATTTGCATTAAAATATTTTGCAGTTGCTTATTACAAATTCCCATTCACTAATCTGATATTCAAATCTTTATCTATTTAGCCTTGTTCACAAGTCTTATCTGTTGGTTCTGATTTAAACTTTATTGGATATTAATAATTTTTTAATTAATTTGAAATGAGTGAATTTCTGATTTCTAATTGTGTTTTGCCACAAGAGGCACATACCCCTAAAAGCAAAGCACCAACTTCACTTAAATCTGAAATTCCACCTTGACAATGTTGCTTCTTCAATGGATGATGGATAACTTAAATTACTATCTCAAAGATCTCTTTGAATATGATGTAATCTACCTTTGAACTCTTCTCACAAGTCTAATTAGAGTTATGCATAATCTTTCCTTATAAGACGATCATAAATATCTCATTGTCTTTCTCCAAATTTTTCTTGCATATCACATATGCTCTCCATATATATCTGCATACATCCTTCTATACAAGTGTTGTATATAATCTTCAATATGAATGTAGAACACTCTTCATACTTTTGCCTCTTCTCTTTCTTCAATCTGCCCAAAACTCAAATATTTCTCATTACCCACAACACACTCTATCACTGCAAAAATTCTTTTACTTTCATATATATATCCCTTTATTTCAAGGATCACACCTTTTTTATTAAACAGTCATATCCTTTCAAATCATGACTCATGTCTTTGTAATCTTGTAGTTTTTAATAATGACATATCTTTTTTTTTAATGAGTTGCTTTACTTCAAACTTATAACAATATGACTTAGGGATCAATGATGATAATTAGTCTTTTGTTAAGTGACGTGGCTTCCACAAACTGTCATGGTTCTTATTTTCTTCATATGGAGATAAAAGCATGCACGACTCTTCACCTATTTACACTTACAGTCATGAGAAAAGTCCCGTCGGTGGAAAAACACAATGCCATTCCGGATTGACTGAAGAAGCAAGACATTCAACTTATGGCATATGGAGCGTATAGCACTTTTTATTTTCGACTTTCATTACACACAGCCAGCTTTATAATAAACAATGCTTATTTTACAGTCATCACTTGTTGCGTATCACCAATGCTGCCATCCATCTTATTTTGTTTTCATTGATTACTTTTCCATGAGTATTATATAATTGCTGCCACTTAATAATCTGTAAGTTGCCATCTTATTTGTATGAGTCAAACCAAAGTTCCATGACTCGGACCCGCCCATGACTACTCGGCCCGCGACTCGCCTATGACTCGACAAAATGAAAAACAAAGATTTTTTAGGATTTAAAACTTGTTTCAGGCACCCATTATTGAGTAAAGCTTAAAAACACCATAACATCATCAAATAGAAGCTAATATGATCACATACATAAACATACATCCATCGCATAAGTACAAACGTAAATTATAGCTGAAGGAAATAGAAAACATAGATATGCAGAATTATAAATAGTGTCAAATGTATATAAAATCCATATATAGAACTAGAAACAATTAAAATGAACAATAGAAATTGCTGTTCCAGATATCAGAAATACAAATATGTAAATACTTATTTTTCTAACCTTTAACATGACACCAAGATACTTGCAATAATGAATGCCAAAGATGCTAGATAGAGTTTAAAGTTGAACAGTACTTGAAACGAGTTATTAGAACCTC
>MU227979.1:3090515-3103594 GCA_018584345.1 Thuja plicata | reverse complement strand
AGGGTACCTATTCTTAATGGTCCTCTTATTCAGTGCACGGTAATCAATACACATGCGAAGAGTACCATCCTTCTTCTTCACTAATACCACTGAAGAAGCGAAGGGACTACAACTGGGCCTGATGTGTTCGATATCCAGGAGCTACTTTATCGTCTTTTCTATCTCCTCCTTATAGTGTCTGGGATGACAATAAGGTGTAGTAATAACAGGCTTAGCGCCCTCCTCCATCTCTATAATATGCTCAAATCCCCTCTCTGGAGGTATGCCTGGCGGAATATCCTTGAAGACCCTCTTGTGCTTATCAAGCACCTTCTGAACATCAAAGTGAACCTGCTGCCCTGAGTCTGGTGTGGGTTTAGCGGATATGAAGGATTGGGCTGCCCACTCCATGTCACTATGTCTCATGATGGCCTCCATCCTGTGAGTAGATACTAACCTAGGCCCGCCATCTGGCATGACCTTAAGAATCACCTGTTAATCACCCTGTATAAACTCTAATTGTTTCAGCGTGTGATCAATGGTGTACTTGCCTAGGGTCTGCAACCACTGAATACCCAATATCGCATCTAGACTGTCCAAGTCAATGACATAAAAGTCTGCCTCTAGCAGGTAATCTCCAAAGTGTATTGGGAGACCAGAGATCTTCCCTGTACAACTCATTAGGTCCCCTCCTGCCACCTTGACTTCAAACTCTGGAATGGCATCTACCTGTAGCCTTCTCCTGGAGACCATACCTGTGCTGATAAAATTGTGCGTAGCACCTATATCTAAAAGGCAAACAATCCTCTGCCCTCTAACTACTCCTTTCAAACGAAAGGGGTGACATGTAGGAATCCCTGAAAGGGATGCTAAAGTAACCGGAGGCTACTCGTGGGGGGCTTTCTTCTTCTTTCCTTCTGATGCTGGCTCTCGCGGGGTCTCCTCATCGCTGTCCTCCTCATCACTGCCATCACACTACTCATACTCGTCCTCAGAAGCTACCTCAATATAATGAAGCTTGCCTTTCCCAAGGCACCTGTGATCTGGAGTCCAAGGCTCCCTACAAGTAAAGCATAACTTCCTCCTCCTCAGCTCATTTCTAGTCTCAAAATCCAGCCTAGGAGGCGCACTCTTATTCTGATTTTTACCTTTCTGGAACGAAGAGGACCCCTTGAAGGGTTTCTTAGGTGGCTGTAAAATGGAGGACGGTGAATCCAAATTGTGAGCTAACTTAATCGCATCATCCAAGGTGTCTAGTTTGAGGACTCTAACCAACCCTCTGTATTTATCATACAAGCCCTCAATGAATAGCATTACCTTCCTTTTTTCTGTCATGTCTGGGACCATGATGGAGATCCTCTGAAACTCATCAATGTAATGTTCCAAAGATCCACTTTGTTTAAGCTGAGCTAGCTCCCTGTAGTAGACCTCTATGTCTTTCCTATCAAAACGAGTGATCAATCTCGTGCTGAAGATCTCATAGGAAGCAATCAGTCTGTGATCCTGGGTGACAAGGCCGTGATGCCACCAATCATATGCGACCCCCTCTAGATGCATGGTGGCAAATTTAATTGCCTCCGTCTCTGACATGGGCTTGAGGGTCAAGAAGGTATCGAGCTTGTGGATCCAGGCTCTAGCGGATGTCCTGTCGCTGCCATCAAATGTGGGGAGAGTCAACTTGTTCATGGCATGTTTCAAGTCCCTATTTGGACCCCTGGGTCTCCTGTCCTGCTGGGTCCTGCCAAATTCTCTCTTTTGTGTCATATATTGAACAAAGGTCAAGTCAGCCTTGACATGGGCGGGTAACATGTTCCACTCATCATGCATGGTCATCACATTCTCCGAAAGAATATCTGCAGCCTCTGGTGGTGCTACCTCTTCCCCTGCATTATTATCCACAAAATTAGGCATAAGGGGCCTATCAGACGTATGAGTGGGAGCCCTAGCTACCCTAGGTGATCCTGTTGTGCTGCCTCCAGTACTGTGGTGACTAGCAAGTCTCCTGACTGTAACTGACAACTGCTAGATAACTCCTGTAAGTTGGTGTAATACATCAGCAATGTGGTCATGTCCATCTCGTATCTGTCTCATAGTATCCCTGGCCTCTGTATTTGCCTCCTCAGCCATTCGCACACTTGGAATAGCCTGCTCCAAAACAAACTCCTCTTTATCTGTATGATTGGTCTCAATGTCCTCCTGTACTGAAGAATCTGTTTGTTCCTGCTCAATCCTGTTGTGACTAAATCCGGGTATCATGTGCCTGCTATGCATACCTGGCTAGCATGGCCACTACTGTCATAACTGAAAATCTGAAAATGATGATCACACTAGGATGGCAAGATCAATGGCTCTGATACCACTATAAAGATACTGCCTAGGCCTGTACTGACAGAACAACTGCAAGGTTCTAGTATTTGGAAGACAGTACTGTAATTTTCCTATTTTATTAAGCTTCAACGCTGAAAATCTCTTGTTTGTATAATAAGAAATCCACCAGTGTTATATGATCAACAAATAATATCCAACCGCTATTTTGACATATGCATATATGCTGCTTCCAATCACTGATAATTCCACATACATAAGGAACTCACGAATCTATTGTTTTCAAAGTTTCTTTTGATATATATAGGAAGAATCATAAACATAATGGTTGATATTACATTTAGAGCATAGTTTCATCATATGAGACAACCTTTACAATCCACAAAATGATAAATGATTATTATAATTCCAGCCTCAGTTTATTTCGAAACTACCTGGTTAATATCCTTGCTTGCTGCTGGGATGGAAGTGAGACTATGGATGGTTAGAGTGATGGCGTCGACTATCCTGGTGTTTCCACGCAAGTTTGCTGGCTGCAGCACGATTGGGTGGCTTCCTTAACGTCCCGTGAGATCTTCCCTCGGGTGACCTTGCTATTCTGGGTGCAGCGTCTGTCTGCAGTTCCTCTACGGCATCTATTTCTCACGCCTAGCCCTCTGTCGGCAGTCCCTCTACGGCGTCTATTCCTCACGCCTTGTCCCAACCCAATGTGGTCTCCCCGCGTGGCTGGGAATGGATTAAAGTATGAGCCCATGTTTCAACCTGTACCTGCGGCCTCCCACTACTTGTCTAATGCACGGCACACAGTTGACGGTTTGTCTCTAATGGCGCCTGGTAAACAGCGTTTCTATTGTATACTAAAAAATTGTTAACGTGGCGCTGGACCACCACTTCCTTTGTTGCGTTCTTATATCACTCGCAGCTATACTTGGAACGATTTTCTCAGTCCCTGCCTCCTACGTGTGGGAGCTTATAATAATTTCGAAGGCACTATGACTTCCTTGCTGAATGTATATGAAAGATTCAACTAACTTACAAAATGATCTTTAGGGGATGTTGTTGCAGAACTGTTGTTTTCTCTTGCTTTATTGTTGAGCTCACATATGAAATCTGAGTGATTCCATCAATGCTGAGATGCTGGGGCTACGTCCAACTTCTCTGATTTTCGAAAGGGTTTCCGTCCTTAAGAAAATATAACTAGTCACGTGTGCAACCAAAATTTTATATTCTTGTTTATAATATTTTCCATTGTGCTTTTCCCAAGGAAGATCTCTTTCTTTTATAACCTCGAAGTGAGGGAAAGCAACGCTTTTTAAAAGATGTGGGATAAAAGGTTTCATAAAGTGGCTTTAAGTCACTTAAGTCACTTTTAAAATATAAAGTACATAAAGTGACTTTATAATTCCTTATTATAAAGTAAAGTGACTTTTCTTTTATAAAGTGAACCTAGTGATAAAAGCTCGCCCACTTAAGCCTGTGACTAGCTGACATCCTTTGACAGAGCCATTAGCCTACCCGGACGGGGGAGATAGACTAATTTGGCGCCCTAGTGGCCTATTGCGAGATTGGGGACATTACACTTATACCCTCTTGGAGCTTCATTGGCACTTTTCAACATCTGCTTCCAATATGGAGAGCGAACAACACTAAAAGGCAGCCCATTTGCATACAAGCATCTTGCCACATCTATATCGGCAAGTTCTCGACTCTAATTTTGAAATGCAGTTTCTAGTGGTTCCTTTCTTTTAAGTGTGTTTGTAGGGGGTGCTTCACTTTCAATGCTAGCTGAGGTAGTAAAAAAGGGGTGATCTTCTATCACAACATCTACAGAGTGTGGTTGCATTCCCTTTGCTTTTTTTTTACTTTTACCACTATTGGCTGTAATTTGTCTACGTTCTTCTCTCTCTTCTGTTGCCTCATGCTCTGCAATATATTGTAATACTGTTGCATTTGGTATAGGTGCATTTTTTTTCCGCGGCATTTCTTGACTCCTCTTCCAAGGATTCCACACAAATGGCCCACAAGATAATATGAACTATTCCTTACTACATCACAACCCCGACATTTCCAACAGAATCCACCATCTCTGGGAAGGGCACTTACAATATCAACATACTTCCACAAAGGAGAATTAGAAGGGGGTTCTACTGTTTGGTCAATATTGTGGTTGCCTACTGAGGAAGAGGTAGATACCATTGTAGTTCCTTTTCCTATGGCAAGAAATTTGTATACATATTCAATATAATAATAAAACAAGAGAATGAAAAATTCTGGAAAATAATGGACAATGAAAGAAATGAAAATAAAATAAAATGCTTAAACAAAAACAAAAACTTGAAGCAAATGGAACAAGAACTTACCTCTTCCACTCATTGTAAGCTTGCAAAGGTGTAGAAATGAGGCACAATCACTTGAAGAAAGTCCACAAATCAAGCTTTCAACTCCTCCTTACACAACCAAGCTCTTGCTCAACCACCTATTTCCTCTTGCTCAAGACCAAATAACCTGTTTGCACATCACAAATGAGAATTAGAAGTTAAAAAAAAGCCTTTAGACTCACCTTTTTAGGGTTGTGGACGCCAAATTTTTATAAATTTCGTCATAAAAACGTGTTTACTCAAACCGCGCGCGAAATTCGTCCAAAATTCGCATCAAATTCGCTTTTTTAAGTGAAATTCACCGGGTTCGAATTTGGTTCCAAAAAAATTGAACCCTGCCTGGAATGCCCGGACCCACAGGCGGACCGGACCCGGACCCCAAACTGGTTTGAATTTATCCGGGTCCGGAGGGGTCCAGGGCCAAACCCGGTATCCTAGAATAAAAATATAGAGCAAAGCATAGAGCATACACTTGAAAACACAAAGTATACACATGAATGCATGAAGACACGAACTAGACATGTGAATATATCCAGACAGCATATACATGAAAACATAGAGCATACACATGAAAACATAGATCATACACATGAATATATGTAGACATGGTTCACTTGGCCCACAAGAGATAGGAGTGTCCAACCAAGACAAGAACTATCTCTTGGAATAACTAATGCACAAGAGGCATGAACGTCCAACCAGGAGCGGATCCATCTCTTGGACTAACCAATCCACAAGAGGCAAGAATGTCCAACTAGGACTAGATCCATCTCTTGGAGTAACTAATCCACAAGAGGCAAGAATATCCAACAAGGACCAGATCCATCTCTTGGACTAACCAATCCACAAGAGACAAGAACGTCCAACCAGTACCAAATCCATCTTTTGGAGAAACCAATCCACAAGAGGTAGGAGCGTCCAACCAAGACCAAATCCACCTCTTGGAGTAACCAATCCACAAGAGAAAAGAACGTCCAACCAAGACCAAATCCATCTCTTGGAGTAACCAATCCACAAGAGGCAACAACGTACAACTGGGACCAGATCCATCTCTTGGAATAACCAATCCACGAGAGGCAAGAACGTCCATCCAAGACCAAATCCATCTCTTGGAGTAAGCAATCCACAAGAGGAAAGAACATCCAACAGGACCAAATCTATCTCTTGGAGTAATCAATTCATCACTTAGCCCACAAGACACAAGAACATCCGACCGGGACCAAATCCATCTCCTAGGGTAATCAATTCATCAATTAGCCCACAAGAGGCAGGAATGTCCAACTAGGACTAGATCCATCCTTTGGGGTAATCTAACTTACTTCTTATCTCAATCATAGGACTGACACTTCTCATTACCTTTCCACTTAATTCTCAAAACCCTTGTCCCTCTTATGTCCTCTTATTGGTTTAGACAATCATGAATACCTCTTTTTGGACTGTCATACCTTCATCCATGCAACACAGGGATGGCTTTTCCCTATCACATTCTATGGATTGTCATCTTATCTTTCAACTCTACATTTGATACAAGTCTGCAACTATGTTCTTGAAATTTTCCATATAGACCAAATCCTTGGACTGTTTCAACAGTTTTAGATTGTTCCAATGATTATAATTTATTGTAATAACTGATGTCTCCTCCAAGATATAAAAGGATAAATGATTGTTCTCCTTCTTCGATTACTTTTGAAACTCTTTATCAATTTTCTCAAACAAAAATCACTTCTTAAATCTGTTTATAGCAGTGATCCATAACTCGCCGCGGGTTGTGCGAGTTTTGACAACCCGCGGGCCAGGTTGAGCTAGCCAAGTTTTCATGACCCGTCAGGTCATGGGTCATGACCGACATGACTCGCAGAGCTAGCGGGTCATGCCATGACCCGCCGAGTCCGTGGGCTATGACACGGCCGGCAGTAATCACAGATTGCAAATAAAAATAAATAAATAAACACTTTTTCCTAAAAAAAAATTTACATATGCTTTCTAATTTGCCCTAAAAGGCATTCTATTTGCTTGTTATGAGAAAAAAGAGAGGAAAAGAAGGAGAGAGGAAGAAAACCAAGAGGCCATAGGTTTGCAACTATGTTACCGGATTCCTCTGTTGAGGCCCGGATCCTAGTTCTGGTACAATCCGGATTCTTCTAGGGTTCTGGAATGGAATCCGGGTTCTCTGTGGGTTCCTCAACCCACAGAGAACCCGGATTCCATTCCAGAACCCTAGAGGAATCCAAGAGGAATCCGGGAGGATCCACAGGAATCCAGAAGGATTCGCCGGAATCCAAAATCTGGGCGTCCAAAAACAGGCCCACATTGACTTATTTTTTATTTTTTTAATAAATAAAGTCAAACTAAACCTAATTTGACCCTTTTATGCTTGTGATTTAAATTTTCAGCATGTAATGACAATTTGAGACTTTTGCAAAGTATGAATATGATATAATCATATACTGACAATTATGGATTTATCATTTTATCATTATGTCATATGAGAATCACACTTCTAACTTCTTATTAATATCATTATATGTTTCAACTTTGAATTTTTGAACTAATGATGAATGAGCATTGACATGTTAAATGTATGGAATCTATGAATATACATACATATATAAATTCATAATATATATATATATATATATTTTTCAAAAATGTCTATATATATACCCGCGGAACCAAGGTCCGGCCCAAAAAAAAATTTGCTGAATCCCTGAACGCAAATCCGAATCAGAACCAGGATTGGCTACTTAGGTTTGCAACCAGCAGGGAAGAAGAGCAACAAGGAGTCCACAAAATCACATCAGGGAGGCATAGGTTTGCATTGAGAGTATCAACGAGTCCATAGCAGTTGTCCCAAGACTTCTCAACTCATTAGAAAGAGGTAAGTGTTAAATTTTGTAGATTTTGTTGATTTTTTTGTATGTTTACAAATTTTCCATTTTTTTTTAAAAAAATTGAAGTTTAACTTTCCAAATCTTGAATTTTTTCTATTAAAATATAAATTGCATACTTCAATGAGAGAAGTAGAACATTAACAAACCTTTGATTTTTTTAAGAAAAAAATGTAAACATATTTTTACAATTCTTTCTATAAAAATGTAGGGTTTGCTGAATTTTCTAAAATACAATGCACAAATTTGTAATTTTGTCTTATTGCAGTAGCCTTCAAGTTTTGAAAACGTTAATTCTTCCCAATGCCTCTTAAGTGTGAATCTTGGAAATATACTGAAGAGTTTCCTGGTAGACAAAAATACCAAACAAAATGCACGTTTTGTAAAGAAATTTATCATGGTGGCATCAATGGGTTTAAATACCATATTGTCGGCATACCTGGCAATGATGCTGACCCATGTTTAAAGGCAACTCCCGAGGCAATTCGTATATGTTATGTCCGGTTAGAAAAATATGAATAAGAAAAGGAAACCAAAAAGAGGCAACGGGAAGAGATAAATGCTATTGGCTCCCATTCATCCGCATTTGCATCCACAGCCACAACCGCATCCGCATCCACATCCACATCTGTAGGCTGTGTTGGAGAGGGTTCTTCCATGCCTCCCTTTCATTCTAGTGCTAGTGCTTCTACTGCTGCTCCTTCTAGTGGCACTATTACCCTTGGCCCTAGAGTCCGGAAATCGAAGTTGGACAGTTATTTTGTGCCACCCACTACTCCTGGTGCACAACCCTCGCTTGAGAGCATGGGTTGGAACAAGGACGTCCATGATGTTGCACGAAAACAAATTTGCAAGTTTTGGTACTTTTGCAACATTCCATTTGTTGTAGCCAGGTAATTCTTTTTTACTGTATTGTTTTAAGTTTAAATTTAATTTTAAAATTTATAGTTTGAAGTTGAACTATGCTTTGTCTAATGATTAATCATAATCTATTTATGACAGGTCTCCTTATTGGCAAGGCATGGTAGATGTTGTAAACATATGTGGGGCGGGCTTTAAAGCCCCTACTGATGCTGAGTTAAGTGGCCCCCTCTTGTTAGAAATGGTTAATGATATGAAAGTTGAGCTAGAGTACCACAAACAGTCTTGGAGCCAAAAGGGTTGCACCATCATGACAGATGGTTGGACCGATAGGAGGAATAGGACACTCGTAAATTTTCTTGTTTCCTATGGTGGTGATTGATCATTCTACTTCCCTAAATGCATTGAATAATTTAATTTTTATTTTGATTTGTTGCTTGATCCCTGATAATTATTTTTCCTTATTTCCAGGATCCACCATGTTCTTGAAGTTTGTTGATAATTCCTCACATGTGAAGAATGCTACATACTTATGTGAGGTTATTGAGGAAGTTATACATGAGGTGGGGGAAGAAAATGTGGTGCAAGTGGTGACAGATAATGCAGCAAGTTATGTTGCTGCAGGTAAACTTTTAACTTTTTAAGTTTTGATGGAGAGTTATCCATGAATTTATTTAAAATTTTCTTAACACATCTCAATTTCTAATTAATTTAAAATTACTACAGGTGAACTTTTGATGGAGAGGCACCCGAAAAAGTTTCGGTGTCCATGTGCAGCCCATTGCCTTGACCTCATGTTAGCGGATATTGGCAAGCTTGAATGGGTCAAATCATGTGTTGATAAGGCCAAAAACATTTGCAAGTTTATCTACAATCGTACATTAGTCCTTAGCATGATGAGATAATACACGGTAAAAAAGGAGTTGGCTCAACCTAGTATCACGAGATTTGCCTCAAATTTCCTCACACTAAAATCCTTGTTGAAATCAAAGGCAGCTTTGAGACGCATGTTTGTTGGTGAGGAGTGGACTACCTCATCCTATGCTACGACCACTACAGGGATGGATGTGGCAGATTGTATTTTTGATGAGCCAGGTTTTTGGACCCCTTGTGCAGAGATCATGCAGGTAAATATATTTTTGTTTTGTTTGCAACTTTGCAATTTTTCTTGTTTTAGATTTTTAATGGCCACTTGTGACTTAACTGTTTTTTTTAACATTATATGTAGATCACTAGTTCTCCTATGAATTGTTGATGGGGAGAAGCCCTCTATGGACTACATATATGAGGGCATGGATAGGGCCAAGGAGGCCATTAGATCTAGGTATGTAGGAGTTGAAGATAAGTATGGCCCCATTTGGGAGATCATTGATAGGAGATGGCAAAACCAGCTTCACAGGCCCATCCATGCAGCAGCTTATTTCCTCAATCCTTCATTTCGTTTCCTTGATAACTTAAAGGCAGATGAGGAGGTTCTTAGTGGCCTATATTTAGTAATGCAAAAGATGTCTAGTGATGGCACATCTACAGTCAAAGAGATAGATGCATATAATAATGAGCAAGGGGTGATTTTCGCAAGCAAGATGTGCAAAGACACTAGGACAACATTGCAGCCAAGTAAAAATATATGTTAAACTTAAGATTCTTAAGTTTATGGCTTATACATTTTGATTTTATAATCTATCCTTAAAGTTGGAAACGAGACTATTTTTTTTCTTTATTTCAAATAGATGGTGGCAAATGTTTGGGCCTACAGCCCCAAACCTTCAAAAATTTGTCATCCGTATTTTTGAGTCAGCCATGCAGCGCTTCTGGATGTGAGTGCAATTGGTCCATGTTCGAGCACATCCACTCGAAGAAGCATAATAGATTGTCTGTGGAGAGGTTAAATGATCTTGTGTTTGTTCATTACAAACTCCTTAGGACCAGACAGATTTTAAACACTGACTCCTCTCCGATCACTCTAGCAGAAATCGATCCAGAGTCCGAGTGGCTCACTGAGTCTACCGATCCTGTCTTCACTGAGGAGGACCACGAGGGGGCTGACCAGGCAGACAAAGAGGCTGAGGCCGTGGCTATGGCAGAGGAGGATAGAGCACGATCAGCTGCCCGTGCAGCTGATGTTGATCAGAGTGGCACCTCACAGGCAGAGACTATGGCTTGTCAGTCATACAGGACCTACCTCAGACGCTTGATGTCATGGATTTTATATACATTTGACAATATTTATAATTCTGCATATCTATATTTTCTATTTCCTTCAGCTATAATTTACATTTGTACTTATGTGATGGATGTATGTTTATGCATGTGATCAAAATAGCTTCTATTTGATGATGTTATAGTGTCTTCAAGCTTTATTCAATAAAGGGTGGATGAAACAAGTTTTAAATCGTTAAGTCTCTGTTTTTTCATTTTGTCGAGTCATAGTCGAGTCGTTGTCGAGTCATCGGCGAGTCATGGGTCGAGTCGACCTTACCGAGTCATAGGCGAGTCCGAGTCGTGGAACTCTAGTTTATAGTCTACTCAAGGTCTTTTCATATTCACCCTTAAGATTTGCAACAAAACATCTTCAAAATCTTCTTAATGTTCTTCAAAAATTTCTCAAGAGGGTCTGCTAAATCTGCTTAAATTTGTTCACAAGTCCGGAAAATGTCTGCAATAAATTGCTTCAAAATCTTCTTATCAACTTCGATGTTTAATACCCATGAGATCTGCTAAATTTGATTATTAAAACTTCAAAAATCTTCTCACAAAGTCTGCTCAAATCTGATTTTTAAACAGTGATTATCAATTAAATCCATGATAAAATGGTCTCAAATAACTTCCTATTTATACCCTCCACATAGTACTTGTAATATCTCTCAGGCTAGCAGGAACTTTGCTTTGATACCACTTGTAATGTACCCTTTTGGGATTGCCCCAAATATTGTCTTTCAGTCTAGTGTTACGATTTAGGCAAATTTGACTTTAAGTTGATTCCCTCTTTAGATATTGATTGCTGCTCTTTGGAGGAATGCTTATGCTGATTGGATCAATGTTCATGCATGATTTCGGAATTATTACTTGATCTCCTTGATTGCTTTGAAAGATTTCTCTTTTATAAATTATTGATAAAAGGGTCCCAACTTTCATTAAATCAAGTCACCACTTTTCATTGTTGCCTTTGCGAATAATATATTATTCCCTAAATCAATCTCCCTTGGATCTCCTCCTTAAATGAAACCTTCTTCCCTTTATATCTTCCAATGTGGGGGAGAGTCACACCTCTTCATCATGTCTGTCCTTTGCAATGGTCACAACCTTTCACAATTACCACCCTTTAAAAAGGTCACAACCCTTCATCATTGTTGCCCCTTTGGAAGTCACTTCCTTCTTTTCCCCTTCCTTTCTTCTTCCATTAATCCTTCCTTAATTCGTACGCTCCTCTTTTCCTTTTTCCCCCCTTTCAAATGAAGTTCTTTTCTCTAGAGATCAGCTTGGCATTGAATACAACTGCATGGACAAAGCTTGGGTCGGTTACGACTCCACACTTTTCCTCTGTTTCATAACTGCAACAAATCAACTTTGGGTTCTCAAGGCTAGAAGGAAGTTGTTTCCTTTACCTACAAATTTATTTCTTGATGAAGACCTTACCAAAAAACAGGTGAACTAAAACATTCTAGTGACAAATGGTCTATCATCAAAAACTTGAAGGCTGTGATTATGGATTATTTTCCCCTAGGTGGGAACCTAGACCCGCGGCTATTGCCACCAAATGACGGTCACGATCCCAAATGGTTAATGGTGAACTGTAAGATAATGCTCTACAAAATAAACTACTAGAATGCCAATGGGACATTTTGGTCTTCACCGGGCCTACTGCATGATGCCCTAGGCTCCTCCAATCTCCTCTTCCTCACATAAACTCATGAAAGTCCCGCGCGTCCTCATCCTGGTGTTATTAGTTTTCATTGGCGTTTTGTTTATAGACTGGAGACTAGGGCCTCTAATGGGGTTCGGGGTTCCGAGGAAGTTGTCTGTCTTGTCAGTAACCGGTTTTAGAGTCAAACTTCAATTGTCTTCTCTGATGATTCGGCTAGGTTCATGTGGGTCTGAATCTTCCGTATTGTCCCTTGCCTTTTATTAGAGTTTGTTACTTTACTCCAGCCTCTTCTGCTTATGCGGTCCATAATGGCCTCAATGGTGACCCCTACTTTGACTTGTACGATAGCATCTCTCAATTCTATGCTACTGAGGATGTTATCATTCTTGGTGACTTCAATGCAAAGACTTAGGTAGCTCAGACCCCTCTTCACATTCGGACCACAGACACTATGGGTATTGAGGACATGGATCTGACCATTTTGGGGCTTCAGATATACTTGGACGACGCTTCAAGACCTTTCACAGTATAGCTGACATCTCATCCATCTCTACAAGTCTACTGGTCTATTGGTTTTGAATGGCTTACCTTACTTCCCATATTCCCGCTTCTTCACGTGCAGGACTCATTGCGGTGGTGCGAGTGTGGTTGACTATGTCCTTTCCAACCAAGGGTTCATCCCATCCATTCCCTAGTTCTCTGTCACTCCCATCCCCCTTGCCGACCATGTTGTCCTTTGTCTTTCCATTCACTCTTTCCCCCCCCCCCCCCCCCCCCCCCCCC
>MU227979.1:3065701-3090372 GCA_018584345.1 Thuja plicata | reverse complement strand
TCCTCCTTCAACCACCCCCTCGTTCCCTCCCCCCAGACCTAAGAACACATGTACTATGAACAAATGGTATGATGAGGACTGCAGAACTCACCATCGTGTCATGCACAATGCTTTCATCCAGCACCACCTCTCCTATGCAAGGCTGAAAACTTCTTATTACCACCTCCTACGTTACAAGAAATGCCTCTACATCTCCCAACATAGGAAAGCCCTCTGTAACTCTCTCATCCACTCCCCTAAATCCTTTTGGCACCCCCTTTTTCCCCTACCGCTCTCCCCTTCTTGCCAGGTTGCACCATGGCTCCCTAGTCTCCCATACTTCTTCACTCTATGATATCCCGTCCAACCCCTCATCCATGTCTCTTCCCCCACTTTTTGCCATCTTTTCACCCACGAATACATCAAGGATGCAGTTGGAACTCCCAACACCAGTAGAGCAGTTGATGAGGAGGGGTTTCAGGTTGAGTTCTTCAAACATGGTTTCACTGTCCTGGGCTCATACTTATGCGACCTCTTCAACCATGCAATCCACACTGGGTTTCCCCCATCTTGGTCACACCACATAATTCATCTGATTCACAAATTGGGCCCGGTTTCTGACCCCAACAATTATAGGACCATCATGTTGGGCCACACTTTCTCCAAACTGTATGCCATAGTCTTACCAAGTATTCTTTCCACAGAGTTGGGCCAGCGCAATATCCATGCAAGAGGACAGGCGGGTTTCAGATCTGATTTTCAAATCACAAACCATATTCTGACTCTTTGGACTACTATTGAGGAGGCTCAGCATCACTCCTCGAAGGTTTATTGTTGCTTTGTGGATTTCTAAAATGCTTTTGACTTGGCTCCCTAGACAGCCTTGTTTCAAAGACTCCACGACATTGGTATATCTGAGATTCTCCTTGCAGCTATCATGAGACTTTACGAGAGAGTTCTACGTCGTCTTGGACCCCTGGGGGATTCTCTGATTACATCAGGAGACCATTGGTGTTAAGCAAGCTTGCCCCCTGTCCCCTACTTCATTCGGTATCTACATTGATAAGCTCGAGGGGTTTCTTCGGGAGCACTCTCATGCTAGGGAAGGTTTCCTACTCTACCAGGTTCTGATTTCTATTTTTCTCTTTGCAGATGATGTTCTTATGGCTTCCTCCCCTAAGGGTTTACTGAGACAACTTGATAGTCTTGCGGCTTTTGTGACTTACGACAGTTGATTATCAATTTGGGGAAAACTAAGGTGATGGTTTTCAACTGTCGCAAGACTTCTCACTTTCATTAGGGGTTTGGAGGTTGAGATCTCTTCTCCTACACTTACCTAGAGGTTAAGTTCTTTGGTCCCTTTTTCAATTTGAAACCTACCATCCAGCCTCGCATCAACAAGGGGTATGGATCTTTGGCCGTTCTTGAGAGATAATGTTTCTAACACCATTTCCAAGACACCACATCCAAGTTGACCCTCATGAATTCTCTAATTAGACCTACTATTCTTTATGGGTCTGTAGTTTGGGGACCTTCCATATTGCAGTCTGATTGGGCTTCTGTTGAGCGGGTTCAGATTCTTCTTCTTCAGCACATTAGCAAGTGCAAGTAGTCCATTTCTCATAATATTATTCTTGCAGAGTTTGGGGCTCACCCCTTCAAGCTGGGGGCTATGTTTGATCTTGTTTGGTTGTTGCATCACCTACATGGTTTTGTTGATTCTCATGAGAGGCACTATAGGTATTCCTACCTCTCTTACTGCTCCTCTGAGTCTATTGCAGCTTTTGTTTCTTCAGGTCGAGCCCGTGACTGGTTCACTGGTTCACTAAGGCTTCAACCCTTCTTGGGTCTATTGGGATATAGATTGATCGTCTTCCTTCCTTTCAACATTCTCTTGATGCTCCTCACCACCTCCTCCCGTCTAGATAGGAGTTGAACAAGTGTATCAAAACAGACATTTACAAGCAGTTCATCCACACTACTTGGCTTAATCTCCATGGGGGCCTTTGCCTTAAGATGGCAGTTTACGTTGAACACTTCCTAGAGCTGCAGGACGGACTCATTATCCGCCCTTCTTACTTATCTCACCGTTGATCGCATTCTCTCCAAATCCCCCTTGGTTCTTTCATAGTGGGCTCTCATCGGCTTCGTATTGAGACAAATCAGCTTGATAGAGAGAACGGGATTAATCAGTTATGCAGCATCGGGGAGGCTAAGATGGAGGAGCACTTCATCTTCTTGTGTCCTATATACTATGAGATCAGAGGGCGGTTCTATTGCCTAGTCAAAGGAGTTCAATCTCTGTCCACATTTCTCTGGTTCACGGATCAGAGATGCCTTGCACTTTATCTTCAAGAAGTCATTAGACTTCGAGGCCATTCGCTCCAGCATCGACACTCGACTAGCACACAGTCTTGTCCGCTTATCACCTCATTTTTCTTTGGGCTTCAGTCAGCACAAGGTACCAAGCATCAGCTTGGCTCCCCTCCTTAGCATTCCAGATCCGTGAGACGTTAGAGGAGCTATTTTCAGCAGCGGCTTTCCTCTTCTTCTTCCTCTTCCAAGAAGTCTCAGAGACGTGTCGTGCACACTACCAACCCCTTGGCTTATCCTTCTGTCTCGGGGTTCTTTGTCGTTCCGGTTTTGTAGTGGGGGCTCAGGGGTCTTTTGTTGTAGCCCCCTCTTGCTTTCTCTTTCTCCGTTGTTGCATGTTGTCTGTTGTTGTTATTGTTATTTCCCTTTGGCCATCATTTGGTGTCCCTATTGTGGGCAGGCTTATTGTCTTTTGTTCGGTAGTCCCTTTGACCCTTTGTGGTCTTTTGTTGGACATTAATAAATTTATCTTATCTCCCTTTTTCTATCTCATGTTTGAGGGAGTCGAGACTTTTTCTTCCATGCCTTTTGACCCTTCATTAGCTTAACTAAATTTATTTATGATATATTTAATTTTATTTTTTTTTAAGTGAAAATTTTAAATATTATTCTTTTATATTTTAATTTTATTATTAAATCCTATTTAAGAAAGGGGACATCACAAAGTCACAAAACTAAAAAAGAGGGATTCAAATCCATACCCCACAAAGCCTTATGCTAAGATTCTCTATGTTCCTAAGCACCCATACATTTATTTGCTTTTGCAATGTTGTTGGGAACAATCTTCATCAGCCAGAAAAAACATCTTCTTGCACTCCATTACAACTCCTTCAACCTTGCTCCAACACCATATTGAAATGGTAGTTGCACATTGCAAAAAACCATTAATAAAATCCCTGATAGTATATAGTGTGAGATGAATTTTACAATGTGCAAAATGGATTTCATTAAGTCTCAACCTTTTCCCATATTCAACTATCAAGAAACAAATCAATCACTAACTTACTAATATAAATAACCACAATCATTAAGTCAAAAAACAACCTAATAATCTAACTATGAATGTACCATGTAAAGACGTAATATTTCCAACAACATTTTCATACCTTTCCCTTGGGTATTACTTGGGTAAAATGTATTTCACCAAAGAAGATGAATTTCAACACAAGGCCTTCATGATTCAAGAATAGGAGATTCCCCAATGACATATGTGAAGTGCTGACAGTCTGTTATTGTGATCTACTAGGGTTACTTATCCCCTTCTTGACTTCTGACCAAGAAGGAGGTTGATGCACCTACAAATCAAACAAGGTAAGTATTTCTCTGCCATGTCATATCCACTTATGCAGCTCCATATTACATTATTATATATTATATCACATGTTATTATTTGCATTTGTAATCCTCATTGCCTTCCTTTTAGACCATATCTTAACTGACTACCTTCTTGCCCTGTTTATAGCCCCTAGTTTAACTGACCTCACTTGATTTCCTCCGTTTGTTGTCTTCTCTTTGGTATCCACTTTTCATACATCTTAAAATCCTTTCTGCGTTGTCGTCATAGTGTGTCTACTAAGAGCAACCATCTACTTTTCCCCTATGTATAGGTTAGTAATATTAGGAGGATCCTAGTATGTTTCAAGATTTTACTAAGCCTTGCCAACTCAGCTCGGGAAACCACCGTACAAAATCGATAGGGCCTATTTTTGCCGGTGGTGTCACAATGAAGTTTATAAAGCAATGTAAAGAACAATAGTTGGAATGTGTCAATAAAAAGTCAGAAAAAAATGCTCAAGTTGAAAAGTTGTATTTGGTTTATCCTAAAAAATCAATTACATCTCCTGAAGAACAGATATACCTAGCACAAATACTATAACAGCTCTAACTTAGAAAGAGAATGCAGGAACTAGCATTATAAAAAACACTTCAATAGGTGTACTGACAAAAAAAGATTTAGCTTAACACTTCAATTTAGTTTTCTTAGTGATACCTTTATATCATAATCCAAATTATCACTTACCACAGAGCCACGAATAGCTTTCTTTGGTGCACTCTCTGACTTGGATGGAAGCACTGGCTCTGGAACTGGACAACGTTCTATGAAGTGTGAACGTACAAGACCAAAAAAAGTTTCTTTAAGAAGACCTTCAATCTCACTCTCCCCTACATAGATGAGAGAGCATAGTTATTGTACAAATAAAATTATAAATCTATAGGATGAAAACAAGAGATTGCACAATCTAACAACTCATATGAGACAGCTGAATTTTAGATAGAGAAAGTGACTAAGATTATCCATCACAACATAAGGTAGCCACAGTAGGAAGCATCTTCTCCATGAGAAGACCAGAACTTAGAAGTAATGAAAATGTGTACAACCATAAAATTCAAGCATGACCATCCTTTTATGCAGATGTAGAGATTTACTGAATACATTTTAAAAAAAAATTGAAACTATTGATATCCACAAGAGCATATAATCATCATAATATGATTTTCTGTCCTCTGGTGCATTGAATCCACACCTGACATCTTTTGTCATTTATCTTAGTATTAACCAATTACAAAGTAATGCAAACAATATAAAGACTTGATGTTCGTGATTTCCGTGCAATCTAGTGATGTGAATGCTGCCTCAGTATTAGGAAACTACAAAAACTACAATGCTTTCTTATGCATGACACCAAAACAATGAACAGGAGATATAGCAATATGCAAAAGAAACAAGCATATATATCACTATGTTTTTCCAAAATGAGCAAGAAACAGGTGCACATTCCTACCTTTTCCAGATTGAGCTGCTGCCCGCTGGATTAACTGCTCCAATGTTAGTCTTCCATGCTCCAACAATCCCTCAAGAAGAGATTCAGACTGCATTGCACCATGAAACAACTTACTTATGCTCTTAAATTAACTGAAAAATAGAACATTCAACAAATAATGATTTTCCTAAATCGCAGGAAAAAAATCCTCAATATTTGAGCAAATAACAAAAGCAGGATTGTTCTACTTGTAAGTATTCAACCAAAAAGAGGATGCTGAAAAGTAAATAGGTTAGATGAAGAAGCAACCAAAGAATGCTATACAGAGAATAAAAGGTCACTAAAAATGTAAATGATATAATTTTATTGCAATAAATTTAAGATGCACAGATAATTATTATCTATCACTTATAATTCCTTCCCTTTATTCACTGCCCATTTTCTGCATGTGTTTTAATTACTTTTTACAAAACCATCCAACCCTACCAACAAACATATATACACTAAATATTGAATACACTGGCCAAACATGTGGTTGTTGGATCCAATACCTAAAAAAGGGATGTTGCCCAACCACCCAAAGGCGCTCGGTTCACAACCTAATACTGGCATTATCACTACAAAACAACCCAAAAAGATTAAAAGCATATGTTGACATCAAGTCCCTGCAAAAGGCACTACGGAAGATGCTTGAGATTCTTTTATTCTCCAAACCCTTTGTTGCATTAACACTAAGAAGTTCAATCTCAATGAAGAAATTTGAGGCTTGATATGCTCTCCATCAATCCGTATGTTGCTCTTAGGTAAAAGATAACCTGGATTTTGGGCCAGAAGCAAAGATTTAGGTTTTATATTTAGCTGGAGATAACTGAATACATATGCTAAAATTAGAGTCTTCCAGGCTGAGACTTTAATTTGGTTCCTTAGGCTGGATGGGCATCCACAAACAGCGTGCTCTGATTCAATCTTATAACAGACAAAAGAATAACTTAGTACCTTCCATCTCTGAAGCTTCAACTTAGAGAAATGACTACAAATTGAAATTTCCACAACCTGAGTTATAAGTTCCAGAACTCGCTCGGACTCGCCAAACTTGGCAAGTTCCAGGCCAGGTGACCCTCGGCGAGTCCCAGGGGCCCGGACTTGGACTTGGCCAAGTCTGGGGGTTGACTCGATGGGACTCGGGAGTTGGCAAGTCTGCAGATGACCCAGCGAGTCTTGATGATGGGACTCGGCGGCAATGCATAATGGATTTGTAAAAAAAAAACATAAAATTTGTCACTTTTAAGTTGTTTCTTTTTTCTCTATTTGGTCTTTGCAACCCTAAAAGAGACCTCAATTCATTCTATTGGCAAAAGAAGAGAACAGTGAGTTGAGAAGAAAATCAAGCGTCCATAGAAGTGCAACTAGCAAGGAGGAAGAGAAAAAAATCTTCAACAAATCACATTGGGACAGCGTAATACTTGTATTTCGTGCATCAAAGAGTCCATACCAACAATTGCAAAGAGCTCTCATCTCATTTCAAGTTTGTTGTAAGAGGTAAGAGTGAAATTTTATGGATTTTTTTGGTTTTTTTTTATATTTTCTAAACAACAATCTTCATTGTTTTTTTTAACTTACCAAATCTTGAATCTTTTCCTTTGAAATTCAAACTTTAAAGAAAGAACAATCAGCAAACCCTACATTTGAAGTTTTTCTTTGAACTTTGAAGTTAGAATTTGAAAGGAAAAGAATAAAGATTCAAGAATTGAAAAGTTTTAAAAACCCTACATTTTTTGGTGGGGACAAACCCTATTTTTTGTATTAGTTTATAAAATACAATGCACAAATGTTAATTTTTTTGTAATATTTACAGCAGCCTTGAAGTTTTGAAAACCATATTTTTTCCCAATGTCTACTCCTACTACACCTAAACCTAAGGCTAAGAAACCATGTAAAAAGAATGAGGCTTGGATATATACCAAAGATTTTCCTGAACAAAAAAAAGGACAAGTTAAGAGTAAATATTGTGAAAAAATTAATCATGGTGGCATCAATAGATTTAAATACCATGTTGCCGAGATACGTGGCCATGATATTGAGTTGTGACTTTTAGCGCCTCCCAAGGCTATTCGTGCATGCTATGTGCCACTAGAAAATTTTGAAGAAGTAAAGGAAAAAAAGAAGAGGCAAAGGGAGGAGTTGGCAAGTATTGCTTCCCGTTCCGCCGCATCTGCAGGTTGTGTTAGAGAGGGTTCTTTCATGCCTCCATACTGCCCTAGGGTTTTTGCTAGTGCTAGTGCTTCTGCTAGTGCTAGTGCTTCTACTTGTGCTCCTTCTAGTAGCACTGTTAACTTTGTTCCTAGAGTTTGGATATCTAGGTTGGATTCATATTTTGTGTCACGAACTACTCCTATTTCACAACCCTCGCTTGAGAGCATGCCTTGGAACAAGGAGGTACATGATAAAGCTAAAAAAAAAGTTTGCAAGTTTTCGCACTTTTGCGACATTCTATTTGTTGCAGCCAGGTAATTCTTTTTTATTTGATTGTTTTAAATTTAAAATTTATAGTTTACTTTGTTTAATGAATTTTTTTTACACATACTTATCTTATTTAATCTATTTGCGACAAGTCTCCTTACTAGCAAGGCATGATAGATGTTGTAACCAATTGTGGAGCGGGGTTTAAAGCCCTTAGTGATACTAAGTTAAGTGGCCCACTTTTGTTAGAAATTATTGCTGATATAAAAGTTGAATTAGAAGACTAGCACGTGTTTTGGAGCAAAAATGGTTGCACCATCATGAAGGATGGTTGGACAAATAGGAGGAATAGGACACTCATAAATTTTCTTGCTCCCTGTGGAGGTGATTGATCATTCTACTTCCCTAAATGCATTGAATAATTTGAATTTGAATTTGATTTAGTGATTAATATTTGAATTTTGTAATTTATGATTTATTGATTGATCATTGATTTTTCTTTATTTTCAAGTTTCACCATGTTCCTCAAGTCCTTTGATGCTTCCTTACATGTCAAAAATGCCACATACTCATGTGAGGCTACTGAAGAAGTCATAGCTGAGATGGGTGAAGAAAATGTAGTTCATGTAGTGACAGACAATGCAGCAAATTATGTTTATGAAGGTGAACTTTTGATGGAGAGACACTGAGCATTTTTTGGTCTCCAAGTACAACCCATTGCCTTGACCTCGTATTAGAGGATATTGGCAAGCTTGAATGGGTCAAGACATGCATTGATAAAGCCAAAAACATTTGCAAATTTATCTACAATCAAGCACTTGTCCTTAGCATAAGGCAATATACAAGGCAGAAGGAGTTTCGTATCCTAGAATCACAAGATTTGCCTCAAATTTTATCACATTAAAATCCTTGATCCAGTCAAAGGCAGCTTTGAGGTGCATGTTTGTTGGCGAGGAGTGGATTTCCTCAACCTATGCTACAACCACTGCAAGGATTGATGTGGGAGATTGCATTTTTATGAGCCAGGTCTTTGGACCCCTTGTGCAGAGATCGTGCAGGTATATTTTTATAAATTCTACATTATGTTTTGCTTTTAATTTACATTCATATTTTTCTTTTTTTGCATTTTTTCTTATTGTCATTCACACTTAATTGTTGATGTTTCACAATACTCGCAGGTCATTGAACCCTTGGTTGTTCTCCTACGAGTTACTGATGGGGAAAAGCCCGCTATGGGCTACATATATGAGGGCCAAGGAAGCCATTACATCTGTATGTGAAGGAGACGAGAGTAAGTATCATCCCATTTGAGGGATAATTGATAGGAGATGGCACCTCTAGCTTCACAAGCCCATCCATGTAACCACTTATTACCTCAATCCAGCATTTCATTTCTGCCTTGATTTTTAAGTGGATGAGGAGGTTCTTACTGGGCTCTATTCAGTGTTAGAGCGGATGTCTACTAGTGATATTGATATCAAAACTACACTCTGTGAAATAGAGACATTCAATAATGCACAAGGTGAGCTATTCGATAGTCAAATGTGCAAAACCAGTCGCACAAAATTGCAACCAGGTAAAAATATATGTTAAGTGCACAATTTGATTTTATAAACTAAGTCTAAAAGTTGGAAATGAGACTATTTCTTTTTTTTATCTCAAATAGATGGTAGCTAGTGTTTGGTGTTAAACACGAAACCTTCAAAGAATTGCATTCTGCATATTGAGCCAGGCATACAATGCTTCGTGTTGTAACCTCAACTAGAGTATGTTTGAGCACATTTACTCCAAAAGGCGCAATAGATTGTCCATGGAGAGGTTGAATGATCTAGTATTTGTTCATTACAACCTTCATCCTAGAACGAGAAAGATTTTGGACAGTGACTCCACCTCGATCACACTAGAGGAGGTCAATCTAGAATCTGAGTGAGATCACTGAAGCTACAGATCCTATCTTTACTAACAAGGAACTTGAGTGGATTGACCAAGCAGATAAAGAGGTTGAGGCTATAGCCATGGTAGAGGAGGATAGAGCACGATCAGACACAGGCACAAGCACATCTGATGTTGGTCAAAGTGGCATCTCACAGGGACAAACTATGGTTGTTTGTTCATCCAAGAGGTACCTTAGACGCCTTTTTAGGAGGGATGCAAGCTCCTCTAAGGCTGAGCCATAGACTTATTTTTGTTTTGATATATGTTTGGAGCAATTGATGTCATGGATTTCATATTCCAAGAGTTTTATATACATTTGACAATACTTATAATTTAACATATCTAAGTTTGTCATTTCCTTCAACTACAATTTGCATTTATACTTATGTGATCGATGTATACTTGTGTATGTGATCAAATTAGCTTCTATTTGATGATGTTATTGTGCCTTTAAGGTTTATTCAATAAAGGGTGCATGAAACGAGTTTTAAATCCTTAAATATCTCTAAATTTCTTGGGTTTTTTCGCTTTGCTAAGTTTTTACCAAGTCTTTTTACTGGGTCCCGAGTCGGGTTAGTCTTGCCGAGTTTGCGTTGAGTCCGAGTCCTGGAGCTATGTAACTTATAACTTAGTACCTTACATCTTTGAAGCTTCAACTTAGAGGAATGACTACGAATTGAAATTTCCACAACCTGAGTTATCAAGATGAATAAAAGCATTAGCACAACCAAGTCAGTGTGCTTGTTGCTATGGTAAACAACACCAAGCCACCTAAGTGTAAGATTAAAATAGATTCAGACAAGTTATACTACCTATATTTTAAAAATTACCCTCACAAAAATAATTGGTGTACTACAAGGCATGTCCCCTCTCCAAAATCCCACATTTTTGGGACAGGGATCTCTGCAAGACATTGGGGTTTCCAAGATATTTTTGATACATCCACCTCTCAAAGGAGACATTTCCAACATGTCAAGCTTTTTTGAGGATCTCTGTGTGATGTCGAGACATCCCCAAGACGCCCAAGGGGCTCCTAGAAGTCCCTCTGATGTCATACAGATGCCCAAGCATCTCCCACAACACAAAGCATGAAAAGTCACCTTTTTCAAAAACAAAATTAAAAATCTGAGAATTTGTGCCTTAAGCCAAAAAACTAAATGGTCAATTGGCACCAACCAAACCTTAAAACTCTAAAAAAACTTACAAATAGGCATCTAAGAGTTGTTCTAACTCACTCTAAACTTTCAACAAGCAGCTATACGTGTGAGAATAACAAGAAATAAGAATGAAAACATTAGGATTTTGAGGAAGACCAAGAGGAATAATAAAGCCAATCCTCCATTGAGTCAAATAATTCCAAGCATTATTCAAGCGTCAACAAAGGTTTCTAGTTCTTCCACGACTAGTTTTCTTTTAAAAAGTTAATTGGTTTCTTTCACTACTATTACTAGTTTACAATGTTGCAAATTTCAACTTTAAATTTTAAATTCATTAGTTAATAAGATTAATGAATCATGAACCTCTATTTTTCTTACCTCACACCACAGTTTTACTTCTGATCCATGAACCAATCTAGAGACAAAACGTCCTAAATCTCAACTGGAAAGGTTACATACTCTACACAACTTACCCTCTCTTAATCTGCCATAGAAACTTGAGCTTCTTGTGCAATTTTAGCCTCCTTCCTACAATGGAACGTAGGTTGGAGAGTTCTAGAAAATGACCCAATAGCAGCCCAACAATGTGACCATTATTGCTTTGTTGATTATTTGTGTAAGTGTTAGCTTCTCCATTTTGAACTCGGGGAACATTTTGCTTCATTTTGACAAAGAGTTGAGACATCATGTCAAGCATGACATCAAACTTTCTCTCTACTCCAGCATTTGGACTTCTAGAGTGACCATACCCTTGTCTTTCTCTAACATGTTTTCTAATGACACTTCAATGTCAACTACAAGATTCTGATGTGCAACTAGAATTTTTAAAAACGTATGTTCTACTAGAGTTTTTCGCAACTGATATTGTTGTCTTTTTCGCTCTCTATTATAATATCTATATTCACTTTCACTATGATTCATAAAAACAAGCTGCATAACAAGGTTAGGTTCATAATCTGGCATGATCACCGACTCTGATACCCCTGTAATAAACACCACTAGGATACTCTTGAAATTTTTTTAACTAAAAATGAAATAGTAATACAATGCAATGTCCAAGTCACTTTGTGATCACCCCATTCCCAAGATGGGCAAGGTGAGTGGATACAATGAATAGGACCACACAACTATTTAAAATGAAATGCACTAAGCAACAAGCCGGCCAACGCTATGCAATAAATAAATAGAAAGAATACTTCACGCTTATTTAGAGGAGTTTGTAGATACCACAGACACAACCTGCTTATTCAGCAGAGTGCAACTACAAAACATCCACTTATTCAATAGTGAGCAAATACAATTCATTCCTAGTGCAGGAGCACCCCCAAATTCAGCCAACATAAGCACATCAGAGGACCCAAGAACAAAGGGTTAGGGTATTGATTGGATCTTGGATCCAATGTCATCAATAAGTCCTAAATTGTAAGACAAGGGGACACTAGGTGATGTTATAAACCTAGTTGTCTACCTTAGTCAATTTGGACAGTATTGGGTAGATTAGGCTAAAATAGTCTAGGGCACCTAACGAAGGGTAGAAATGCTAATTCAACCTTTCTAAGGTCCCCTATGGAGTCTAAACACAAAACTTTGCAAGTTTAGTCACATTAGACATCTTTTGTTAAAAGTTGTCAATGTTGCATAATGCAACTTTTTGTCAAAAAGTGCAACTTTTGAATCCCAACGTTCACAACCACTTTTGGCGGTTGGAACTGCTTGGGAAATGTATGAAAAGGTTGGAAAACCTTACTCCATGGTTGGAGTGAATCGATTGTAAAGTTTTGATAGTGAAATCAATAAAATTCAACTGTTTTCTGTATTTTCAACTGTTTTTCTGAATTGTACGGATCTGTACGGATCCCAATGCACCACTAAAGGATTCCAAAAGTTGGTCTTGTGTCTTAAGTGAATGTTGCAAATGGTTTGAAGGTTGGAAGTGCAGAGGATCGAAAGTTATCTAATTTTGACTATCCACTGGTCACAGGAAGGCCCTAACTAGGGTTTTGAGACAAAATTCCTCTTTCCCAGAGACTCCACCATGGGAAAAATCTAAGCCTTGGTGGAGAGAAAGAAGGGAGGATGTACTTTAAGACTTTTGAGGTCTTAGATCAGGAGGCAGTCGATGGAGTGAGGAAACATTAAAACCTCTAGACAGGCATCTAGATGTGACTATCCAGAATTTGGTTTTTGAAGCACAACTAGGGCTAGGGATGGAATGAAGACCTAAATCCTTGGATTTAGTAGTTTTGTGTGATCCCACAAGTGTTCCAATTGGAAGGATCGGAAAGTGAATCGAACTTGAGGCACTTGCTTTGGAAAAGTGGCCTAATTGCTCAATTAGGCCTAGGAGAGAATTGTGAACAACAGGAGTTAGGAGATTGGTCAAGAGTCCTGGCTTGGAGGGTGTTGTTGGTGAGTGGATTGACACATTTGAGGGTGGTTAAGACTTGCTTTGGTGGAGTTCCATGTGAGTTGCCTTCATTTATCCATTGTTGCTCCTTGTAGCCCTATAGTGGGTTAAGTGTCCAAATTGAGTCTCAGAGTTGAGTAAGTGTGGGATTTGTCTTTTATTACATCTAACTAAGGTTTCTAACCTTTTAGAACCCCTATTCCTTCCCTGGATTGATTGGTTCTAAGTTGTGGCTTAAGAATACCCTAAGGGTAATTGGATCTAGTCTTGTGTGTGGGTTTTGGGAACTCTAGTGGAGTCCTAGACTATATGGTGTTGGGAAGGTATCTTAAACCTTTGTGGAGTTGTTTGGTATAGTTTGGGGCTCTATTCCAATTCCACTTATTCAGTGGGATGAGGAAATAAATCATGTCAACTTATTCAATGGGGTAAGCAAGTGCAATACTTCCACATATTCTATAGGTGAGTAAATACATCAAAGTGTACGAAAGAAACCACTAGACTGTCTAAGGATTACAAAGTCTGCTAAAATGCATTACAAATATCAAACGGAAGCAAGGTTACTAGGTCCTTCCCCTCCACACCCAGGTCCTAGTCCGGTTTGAACCAGTTTCTGGTCCTAGTCCGGTGCTCTATGATTTTGACCATGGTCTTGCCCACAGCCTGTGGGTTCGGTTCGAATGAACCCAAGCACACCTAAGCAAAATTTCACCTCTAGAAGTGTCCATTGAACATATTTGGATGTTTTTTGAATTTTTGACATTTTATTGTAAGGCATCAATCCACATCAATATTGTCAAAACCATGGCATCAAATACTAATCACCGCGTTGCTATGCTAGAAACAAAACGGATGGATTCCGTTCTTGGAATTTCCACAATTCCTCATAGCAGAATAACCTGACAAAGCGGGATAACTTCAGAAATAGTTATTGATATTTTTGGTGTTATTTTCCGCTCCTTGTGTTCACTAGTCACTCTTATTGATCTTACCTAATTCATAGTCCCCAATCCATGGTGGGTATTCATACCTGCTCAACATTTTCTACACCACATATATTGCATGAAATATCAAGATAAAACAATCCAAAATGCGAAAGGCCAAACAACTTCCTAAAGAGAAATTGAAATGTGTGCTTTTGTACTCACACCGCCCACTAGGTACTTACTCTTATTAGCCTTAGTTTCTTTGCTTCTGCATTTCTTCCAAGCAGTCACCTATGCAAACACAGGTCGTTAACCAAGCAATCTACGCATTTATACATCTATTAGTGTAAACAAATTTATTATCACTATTAATATTAATAAATTAATTATAAATATATTATATTTATAAATTATATATCGATAAATAAAAAATATTAATAATTTATTAATTTATATATAAATATTTCGTATATTATACTTATGTAATATATATTAATAATAGTTTAAAAATATTAAATATTAACAAGAGACGCATAGCGTCCAGTTCCTGCCGATGCGAACGTTGAGTGAATGCTTGTGGTCAAAGTGCTAAGTCTAGTTGAAGGATCATCGTGATGGAAAAAGCAGTGTTAGAGTATGCAGGTGGGTTTGGTGTTATGGAGCGTGTAATACTTCGCATTTCTAAGAGAAAAAGGGGAGTTGCTAATGGGAGTATAGTAAGGACCAGAGGCATAGGATCAAACAAGAAAAGACAAAAGGCGTAGATCGAAACAATTAATTTTGGTTAAAAGAAGAGGTTCATGGAAAGTTACAGACACAAAAATCTCTGCACAACCAAAATGGACAACCTTAAGAATGAAAAACAAAAAACAAATGATTCAGCATTTTTCTTCATCTTCTAGATCTCAACGCATATGAATAAGTGGTAAAACAAAAATATCAGCATGAACTGAGAGATGAGGTAAAGATGCTTGGAACTTGGAAATGATTTTTTCAAAACCTTGCTCCTTCTCGTATCTGCTTCTCTAGATATTTTCCCTTTTTTTCCCCTTCTTTACAGATCCCCGCCTCCATATTTTATAGTGTGATGCATAATAAATTTAAAGTTCTTGTTAGTCAAAAATCTTATGATGTATAAAAGGTGGATAGGTCAAAGCAAGTCAAGAATAATGTGGGAGGTTGAAAATATTGCAGTATTTGTGAATAATTATTTACCATTTCAACCAACATATAATATCAAATTATATCATATCATATAATTTATTTAACATTCCAACATGTCTCTTTCTTTATTATGAGATGCTTTTTTATTTATTACTTTTTTTAATCTCATCCTATTGTTGGAAGACTCCAAAAACCAAAATTCGATACATATAAAAGATATATCACGATTGGCATTCAATATGGACAAGATATGTCCAGATTTGTTAGATTTGTTGTGGGGTTCTCTTTATCAATCTTATCAACATTCTTGTCATACGGTGAAAACCATAAAGTATGAAAATAAAATAATTATTTTGCCTAAACAAAAACATTTTGTGCAGTGACTCTTCAAAGAACCAAGCCAATGGGCAATGAATAAATAATTTTTCAAGAAATAGTTTAATAATTAAGTGAAACATTAGAAAAATGACAATTTTGAAAAAATTCATAAAGATGATTGGATAAAAGACAACAAAATAGAACTCAACGGATGCTATAGTTATCATGCCTATCGGCAAGACCATTTAATTATATATAAATATATATATATATATATATATATAATTTAATTTATATATTCTTATATATTTTTTCTTAAAGAAATTCATATATATTTCTTAAATAATTTTTCAAGTAATAGTTTAATAATTAACTAAGTGAAACATTAGAAAACTGACAATTTTGAAAAAATTCATAAAGATGATTGGATAAAAGGCAACAAAATAGAACTCAACGGATGCTATAGTTATCATGCCTATCGACAGGACCATTTAATTATATATAAATATATATATAATTTAGTTTATATATTCTTATATATTTTTTCTTAAAGAAATTCATATATATTTCTTATATAATATATAAGAATATATTAACTAAATTATATATATATCATAGAAACAAGACTCGGACTCAGCGAGGCTGACCCGACTCGAGCCTCGGCAAAAAATCAACAAGACTTGGCAAAATACCAAATTCTAGTGAGTCTCGTCTAGAGCGAGTCCCTGGAGAGTCTCAGGCCCCTAGGACTTGGCTAGGGTCACTCGGCTCGAGACTTGCCAAGACATGAAGAGTCCTAGAACTATGATACACACACACACACACATGAACCCAAACCCAATCCCAAACCAAGACCGGCAACTTAGATATTTTTGATGACCCATATGATATTTGACAACTCACCATGGACTCACGAGCTGAGATGGGCGAATTCTCGATAGAGACTCCCGGGTATGTTGCCTTTGGACTCGTACAAGTCTAGGGTTGGGACTTGCGAGTCCTTGCTAGAAACTCCCACGTGCTACTTAAGATGCCCAGTCAAGTTTCAAACACTTTTTTTTTTAATTTTTTGCTCATTCTAAGCACTGATTTTGCTCAAAACAAGTCTAAGGTGTGGAGTGGGGTTTGAAGAAGGTGAGAAAACATTATCAAAGAAGCAAAAGAGAGCTAGGTAAGTATTTTTGCTTTCCTTTTTTTCATTTCCATCAATTAAAAATCAAAAAAATCTTGAAAAAGAAGGGGATATGCTGGCAATTTTTTTTCCGTTTCTCTTCCTAGCTTATTCATTTGTATTTTTGGATTGCTTTTTAATACTATTTTTTTCAAACAATTTTATCATTTTTTGTTGATTTTTGCAAAAACCCTACTGATTTTATTTTTTCAAGTTAAAATAGCAATGTCAAGTTCAATTCCAAGGGCAGCCACAAAGCCAAAAAGATTAAAAAACAAAGCATGAAAGTATGGGATACAGGGAGATAAACAGAGAGAGGTCACTTGTATGAAATGTGGTAAATGGATGACAAGTGGAATCAATAAATTAAAATATCACATTGCAAAAATACCTAGACAAAATGTGGAGATATGCCTTGAATCAACTCCAAAGATGGTTAGACAAATGAAGGCCATTCTTGCTAAGTATAACATGCTAAAAGAAGAAAGGAAAAAAACAAAAGAAGCCATGGCAGTAGCAATGGATCTAAATGTGTCCTCTTTGGGTTCCCTTGGTGGCCAAAGTCCAAGCTTCTGTCAACCACATTCATCTATTGGTGACAATGAGGTTGAGGCTAGTGAGACTCATCTTTCATCATACTCAAATTACTTTGTTCCATCGCAATGTTCCAAGAGCACAACCTTCACTTGAAGGCATCATATGGAATAAAGAAAAACATGAGCAAGCTAGGAATGCAGCAGCAAATTTTTGGTACTACAATAATTTACTTTTGAATGTGGCTAATATACGGTATTGGAAAGGTTTGGTTAATACATTTACAGTTGCAAGTAAGGGGTTTAAGACCCCAATAGCTAAAGATTTCAATGGGACATTGTTAGAGCAAGCCATAAAAAATACATAGGTTGTGATTGATGATCAAAAAATATTATGGAGGAGAAATGAATGCATCATCTTATCATATGGATGGACAGATGAACGAAATAGGACTCTCCTCAACTTCTTAGTGGCCTCTAATAGTGCAATGGTATTCCTTAAGTCTATTGTTGCCTCACATGAAAACAAAAATGTTAAGGCTTTGCGCAATTTATTAGATGGGGTGATCCAAGAGGTTGAAGTTGAGAATGTTGTCCAAATTATCATGGACAATCCAGTTGCATATGTAGCTGCAAGTAGAATGCTTATCGAGGGGCATCCAACAATCACATGGACTCCTTGTGTTGTACATTGCTTGGACTTGTTAGAGGATTGGGAAGATTGGATGTGTGAAAAGGGTAGTTGAAGATGCTAAAAATGTCACCAAATTCATCTAAAACCATACTTGGGTCCTTTCTTTGATGAGAAAACAATCAAATGAAAAGGACCTAGTGTGACCAGGAGTGACACAATTTGCTAGTGTGATGTCCCTCAGTTAAAACTCCTACAAAGTATATATATTCTAAAATTCTTGTTACCGTGTCTATCAAAAGATTAGTAATGTTGTTACCTTTGTTAAATTAATATCCTTATTAGGAAATTGGAATTATTTATTAATAAACAAAGTTGACATTTTAAATTAATTAAATATTATTAATGATATATTAATAATATTAGAAATATTATTACCATTAATAAAATGGTTGTTAATAATAATAGTTATAATAATAATATATTATATATTATAATCATAAAATATTATTGTCATTTTAATAAAAATTATTAATAATATATTATTATTATTAATACAATGTTAATAATAATATAATATTGATATTATAATCAATATAATATAAATTCTAATATAATATTTAATAATGCTAACAAATCTTAATATCAATATAAATTCTTAATATTTATTAATTCTTACTTATATGCTAAAAACAGCTATAAAGAAGAAATTCCATTTAGCAATGGAGTAATTAAATAAATGATTAATTAGACAAAGACTATATTGTCATATTCATGACAAGTCAGCAATGCCATGACATTTGTTAACAGCAATTAAGAATAGAAAAAGTTAGCAACTCGTAACAAATTCAATTCATGAAATGGTGCGATTCATACTAAGGTGGTAATAAACATTTTTTTAAATAATAAACAAAAAGTGTGATGTGTGTGAGTGTTTAGAAGAGGTGCGATTAATTCAAGAGAAAGAAGTTAATCATGAAACATGTCTATAGACCGTAACCCATTATCTATTTGGAGAGATATAAGAAGGCACAAATTTCTCACTTAGGAGGGAGAGGAAAAAATATATGACCAGCAGCAGGGAATTAAAAAAACAGCGAACAGTCGGCAGGGAAAAGAAAAAGTATATAAAAAGATACAAACAGTGATAAGGGAATAACAGCGACAGCAGTTAAGAATCAGCAATCGACAATTGGCATGGGATTAAAGTATATATAATTTTTCATGAATAATTAGTAATAAATATATATATATATATATATAATGTGCAATGTTAAGATTCATGAAATATATGTAATTTATCATTGAATTATTCTTTACATCTATTGTACAAAATTAAGTGTTCTATTTAAATTAAACTTAATATTAAATTTATAATCAAAAAGGAATAATTTTATGTGCTCTAAATAATGGTTCCGGATACCATATATAATGAATGTTAAATTCATTAGAGATGGGATCACGGAAATAATGTTATTGGATACCATAGAGAATGAATATTGTATTCATTAGAGATGGGACTCCGATATCTGTAGGGGGGCTAGAGGAGATTGTCATGGTTTCCCTTGTCTAAGGGTATGCGCCCAAAAAGGCAGAATTTCATACCATATAAAATAAATCCTATATTCATTAGAGATGGATTCTTATCTGAAAGGGGGGCTAGAGGAGATTGTCATGGTTTCCCTAGTCTTAGGGTATATGCCCAAAAAGGCAGATTTGGATACCATATAAAATGAATTCTATATTCATTAGAGATGGATTCCAATCTGAAGGGGGTTAGAGGAAATTATTATAGTTTCCCTAGTCTCAAGATTATTATAATCTCATTAGGCAGTGTATATATTGATAGCCAGTCATATACATATGCGTAGGCTTGGATAACGGTATTTGTTACCAAGAGAACCTAGAAGCAGCGCTCTATGGAAAGACGGTCGATAGCCCGATTGCTTAGAGTGGATCTTATATCCCTCAAGCTGAGAATCAGAAATTCTGTGAAGCCCAACCTAGAGGTAGTTCCTAGGGTCAAATTCCCCTTACTAACTTAGAATAGAGTAAGTGTCATATAAATATTGTATAATATTTTGTACTAACGCCGGTTTTGCAGGGAATTATATAAGGAGAATAATTAGGGACATTACAGCTAGCCACTTCCTCACATTGCAAGCATTCTTGGTGACATTCCTCATCTTAAGCAAATGTTTGTGTTTGATGCTTGGTAGGAGTCTATATTCTCCAAAAGAGCTGAGACAGAGAAGATCGTGAAGATTGTTTTTGATGAAGGGTTCAACAAAAGTGCAAAGGAGTTGATCGAGGGAAGCAACAAACACAATCATAAACTTTATACAAAATAATCTATTTGTTGATTTCTTTAAAGGGGCAAATTTTGTAATAATTTAAAATTTGTTTTCATTTTTCTAGCTGATAGAACCTTTGGTAAGGGTTTTTTGAATGTTGGATGGAGAAGGCATGCCAATGGGTTTCATTTATGTGGCCATGGATAGGGGCAAAGAGGCTATTTCACATTACTATGGCAGAAATAAAAAGAACATATGAAATCCTTCGGCGCATCATTGATTGTAGATAGACAAACCAACTCAACCACCGATACATGCCTTGGCCTACTTCTTGAACCCGAGATTTTACTTCTTTGATTCATTTAGGCATGATGAGGAGGTCATGGCAGGTGTTGTTGAATGCATTGATAAGATGGCACCTGATCGAGAGTTGAGAAACAAGGTTCTTGATGAGTTGGACATGAGATTTGCTATATCTTATTTATGAATTTGGCAATGTTCATTGTTGAGTTGAATATCTAGAAACATCCATTTTACATACATAGTAAATATTTTTTATATCTAATTATCATTTTATTTTATTTTTTTCTTTCAAGATCTACAAGGGTGCAGAGTGGAGACTTTTCTTCACAACAAGCAATTGACAGAAGAGGAAAACAAGAACCAAGTAAAAAATTTAGTCAAATACTAGAAACTTGAATATTACATCTTTTTATTCAATATTATATTTATAAATGATTTTTTGTAGATTTATGGTGGGAGAATTATGGTGCTAACACGCCTGGTCTTCAAAAGATAGCCATCTGTGTTTTGTCCCAGCCATCTAGTACTTCTAGGTGTGAAAGCAATCGGATTTTATTTGAGAACATTCACACAAAGAAGAGAAATGGGATGACTCAGCAATACATCAATGATCTTGTCATCATCTAGTACAACCTTCGCCTTTGCCAAATATAGTTGCTAGGTATCAAACTCAATCAACAGGTTATTAATCTACCCTAGCTAATGGCATCTCTACTTCAACTTGTCACTAGTGAGGGTGCTGCTCTAGCTATAGATCCAGCGGTGCTACCTTTGCTTCTATGGATGGAACTAGATCAACCGTCCCTGCTGCTGGCTTTTGATCTCAATAGGGGCAGCTGTAAGAATATCAGTCACGATCTTCTTGAACATTGGTGGTAAGCAAGATAAAGAAAGACAACCCCAAAAGTTGGTTTCTGAATTGGCCACTTTTAATTGGCGAAAGCACACAACAATTGCTTGGCTTTGTTAATCACTTCCTCAGCACCTCCATACCATCAGAAATCAGCTCCAAAAAGTTAGCATTTTGACTTCACATTCACGCGCATTTCTATGCTTGGTACGACCCAGCCAAGTAGAATATTCTACAAAAAAGATCTCCAATCTTGTACAGTCTACAACAAAATCTATAGGAAACCCTCAACAACAAAGACTCTCTAACATGACGGCCAAGAGAGAATATTTGCAACAGTCAGCCCTCTTGGGATAGTCAGCTCCCTTTTTTACACTCCAAAATCTCCTTAAAACACTTTGAAAGCCTCTGAAAATACTTGGCAAACAATATTAAAAACTTGCTTCTTAAAAAACAGCAAAAATCTTCATCTTCAAAGGAACTTAGAAAATACTTCAGTTTCAAGTACAGTTATGGCCTCTGTTTGAAACCACCCAAACCAGCTAGGGGGTTTTTTATCCCCAAAACCAGCAATCTCAAGTGGGTTTTTGCCCTCAAGAAATTTTAACAAGAACACAAGTTCTCTCCATTTGCAGATATTAAATAACACTTTCATGGCTAGGCTTTCAAATGAGCTCTCAATCCCTTTTTATAACTTTCTAGAAGAATCATAATAATAAAAATATAACAATTCCCTTTTTCCTCCACAAACCCCATTTTTTAAAATAATGATAAGTCCTTAATGTGAGAAGACCCCTTTGGTTAGGAGTCCCATTTGATGCACTAATAAAGTATGTAATGTTATATTAATGGTCATTTAGATTAGTAGTTAGCTTGTTAGGTAATTTCGTTTTTCTTAGTTAGATAACACAGAAACTTTCCTGATAGTCTTCTAGAAAGTTTATATTTCGCTCTCAGTTGTTTCTCTTTATAAGGAGACTACATCTCTATATGTAATCACTCGAATATCAAACTATCAAGTTTTATAACATGGTAACAGAGTGGGTTGATGGTGTTTTATCGACTGGCAAATTTTTTAATTAAAAATATTTGAGCCTTTACCTGGAATTATTTTTTTAATGAAAAAATTGTCAGTGAAAATTTTGAGGGTTTCTTCTGTGAAGAACATCCCCCTTTTTTGCAAAATCGAGGGTTTTCATAGTTTTTTCATTCTAGGCATCGTTTGTAAGCAAGTTTCATGAAAAATTGTGTGTTTTTTCCCAAAATCGCATCATTTTTTTTCCTTTGTAGTTCCTCCTCAGGCCTGCGCGTCACATTTTCCTAAGCTTCATACAAGGTTTTTGCAGATTTTTTTAACTTGTGACAGGTAGGGTTCATTTTTCTTTCTAAACATCATGTTTTTTGTGATAGGATTTCCCTAAGTTTTCTTCTTGTGTCATTTTCTTTTGGCGTTTATAAAGCTCACCCAATTGTTTCTGCAATTTCAGACAAATTTTTTCCATGGCCAGAGGCAAGGGTTTCTCTGTTCATTACTCTTGGCCCGCATGATGACAATCCTCATGCAATAAAAACTTGTGTGCCTTTTCTCAATTTTCGGCATCGTTTTTTTTATATATGAAAAATTTCGCCCAAAGCAAAAGTTTTTTTTTTTGTGTTTTTTCTCCGCGATGTGGATTGTCAGATTGAATTTTTACTACCTAGGGTTTTGCACGATTTTTCCTCAAAAATTGTGGGTTGTGGGTTTCTACTCTTCTTCAGTGACTAGTGTTTTTGGAGCTATGGGTTTTTCACGTTTTTTTTCCAAATGAGGGATCTTTACTAGGGTTTTATAATTTTTTCCACAAAAAATTATTCTAGTATTTTTATATTGGGGGTTTTAATAATTGTCCCCAAAAATTATATTGTGGGTTTCTAATTTTGTCCCAAAAAATTTATTGGATGGGTTTTTTATAATTTTCTCCTAAAAAAAATTATGTTGAGTTTTAATAATTTTGTCCCTTACAAAATTATTTTAGGTTTTCTAATTTTTGTCCTTAAAAAATTAGTGGATGGATTTTTAATAATTTTTCCTCCTTAAAAAAAATTCTAATAGGTTTTCATAATTTTTTCCCTTAACAAAATTCTAGGTGGATTTTATAATTGTTTTTTCCTTAAAAAATTTTGGGTGGGTTTAATAATTGTTTTTCCTAAAAAATTCTGGGAGGGTTTTATAAATTTTGTCGATAAAAAATTATTGTGCGTTTTGTGTGATTTTTTGCCTCAATAATCGCTTTGTAAAAGGATTTTACCATTTTTCCTCAAATACAAAGTTCTGTAATATGATCCGTGTCTCGGATTTTGAGTCTTTTTTTATTGGAATTTTCTCCTTAAATATCGTGTTTGGTTTGTACACCTAAATCTAGTTAACGATTTCATAATTAAATTTAGCTTTCTCGGCATTATTAATTAAATATTTATTATTTAATTTATGTTAATTCTTCTAATTAATTAATTATAGCCCAATTTATTAATAAGCAACCTGTAGCTATTGATTTAATCAAACCCCTTTCTTCTATTAATGAATTAAATTAATCAATTTAATTCAATTTGAGAATATGGCTCCTAAACTTTAACCCTCATGTAACCAAACCCCAAATCACCTAACCCATAGTTTTAACACAACCCAACCTATTCACACACGTTAAACTCCTCTTAAATGGCTAATTACCTTTAAGTAGCTAAGTAACCCTCCACTAATCCTTTCTCCTCCCATCACATCCTCCTAATTCTCCCACTTGCCCACTAATCCAAGCCTAATCCTCCCCTAAACATTTGCACAATCCTAATCCAAGGATTAAGAAATCCTAAGCCAACCCCAAACTCAACTCTTGTCACATCCTCTCCTATCCCTAACCACATGCATTAAAGTCTTCCTTAAATGCACTTACGCATCCCTTACATCTCTTACACCTTTATCTCTTCCTAGGAATATTATATTCCTTCTTCCCACTTCTCCAAATGCCTCACAATCCCAAAAATGGACACATTCCCCAATCCTTCTCCAACACCCATAGTCCACTCCCCTTGTGACACTGTCATAATGAGATGCATTTGAGAAAGCATAATCCATGTCCTCTCTCTCAAATGCATCATGGTCTTTCCTCCACTTTACATCTTGATCGTCCATTTCCTCTCCCTTTGGCCTATAAATTGACCCTTCATCCCTTCACAAATCATCCACCATTTTGAAGTAAAGTTATAATGTCCATTTGAGAGCTAAAAAGACATCAACACACCATCATTGTGATGAGCCTAACTTGGCCTCATCTTTCAACCGTCAATTTTTAATCAATTTCTATGTAAATCATGCATTTGACATTTTGTCAAACAGTTGGCAGGTAATCACTGTAAGGACTTGTGTAGCTCTCA
>MU227979.1:3054700-3064860 GCA_018584345.1 Thuja plicata | reverse complement strand
ATGCCTTGCCTATTGCTTTTATAATTAAAAAGTGTCTTCTCTCACACACTTTTCACTTGAAGCACTTTTATACTTAGGCACATATTGAGTAATATAATTTATTAACTCATTTGGCTCCAAAAAATGATCTTTTCATCAATATCAGGAAATTATGACACGCAAGGCCCCTGTTTCTTGTGCCCAAGATTTAAAACCTTTCATCCCGGTTCCGACGAGCTATAACACTAAGGTGCCCAACATATAATACCAACAATAATGGCAACCTTAGCAAATTTAATCAAATAATAATAATAATTCACCCGTCTTGCGAAAACCACTGAAGAAGCATCAGAATCGAAATTTGTTTGCACAGGAGTGATCCTGATGATAAAAGATGATGAACGAACCTGACGGGGTGACTTACTAAAAATAGACACTCTCTCCAAGATTCTTGGAGCCCAAACCGGAAGCTAGAAATGAAAACCAAGAGCATCATTCAACTCCTCTAACTCATCTGAGTTCATCGGAACTATCCCTTGACTTACTATAAATAGTAAGTTCACAGCAAAGACCCTCTAAACCCCTCGCCAGACCACGAGGATCGCAATAATGACCTGGCACCATCATTTCAATGACCTGCTGAAAAATGGGGACATTACAATCATAATGCCAAAATCCTTTTGCAACCTTTGAAGCTTGAGCCGCCATACTTTGAGCACACATACCAAATCTTAGACAACATCTATTCAACAAAGGAGGATTTGCTTGAGGGTGTGCAAGGTTTGCATTCTTTTGGTGTTTTGTATTTGTTTCTTTTGAGTCAAATCATATATGTTGTTTTGATAATATTGGTTGAATGTTCTAACTTGTAACTACATTTCCTTTACTAGTATTTTCATTGCACACAGGTTTTTTCAGTTTTATCCTCAAAAATCGTTTATGGGTTTCGCATGATTTTGTCCTCAAAAATCATGGATTCTTGTTTGGAGGGTTTTCTAAACTTTTTCCACAAAAAATGTCAAGTGTTCCGATTTTAGGGTTTTTATCATTTTTCCATGGTTGTAAAATGCGTGATTATATCACGAATATCACGATATATCGTGCTTCATAAGAGGCAATATAATTGCCATTTAACTCGCCAACGATTTTTTGATTCTTGCACGGCGCTATTTACCAAAAAAATTGCCAAAAGCGTGGGTGATATCTGTGAAAAAGTTGGCGAAAAAGTCAAAGAGAAACCAAAAAAAAATTAGGGTTTTCGTTGGTCAAAACGCAATGAAAAATGTCACAAGTTTTTGTGGGTTGAGAACAAACAAGCGTGGTTGAGAACAAACATTTTTGTGGGCTGAGAACATACGACCTTCGACATGCATTATTTGCAACGTTTTTGACAGGTTTTACAAATATGACCTCCTTTGACAAGTTTTATAGCACATATTATCTGCAATGTTGTGCACGGGTTTTGTTAAAGTTTAGAATCAGATCTGACAAAACTAAGAATATTAAAAAAAAATTAATTCAATAACTAGATTAAATGATAAGTGAATAATTAAGCACAACTAGAGATCTAATAAACTGAAAGACAAAGAACACCAATATCCCCTGGGAAAATCTCCCTTGTGGAGGTGAAAACCCCAGCAATGAATGACTTACTACTCATCTCCAGAAAGTTACAACTTCACAAATCGTATCAATCAGATTTGCTGAGGATCTCCGATCAGTGAAGCAAATCTATGACCTCAGATTCAAGTAGCCTCTTAGTGAAGTAATTGATGTACAATTCGTTGTTCCAGAAAATATAATTGTTGCCTTGATGATTGCAGTCCAGTGAGTTACAGATATTAGCTATTCAGTATTTCTTCAGTCCAATGTTCGCTGTCCAAAATAGAGGATGGACCGTATGTAGTTGCAACTGCCTTGATTGTATGAGGAAAAAATGCAGATGGTATGAGGAGAATTTGCCCAGTAGTTCACATGCCCTATAGAACTCGCACTATGCTTTGCAGAATATATTCACCGTTTCCAGCAGATGTAGTTTGCATTAGATTGTATATCTTATTGTGTATTCTAACGCCAAGATGGAATTGACTTTATACAAGCCGTTAGAATCAACTTTAACCCAGTCGGCCTTTAATATATATTTCTTGGTGCCAATTTTAGTATAGATCACACGTTTGAAATTGATAGGCCCCAGCCCTATATTCAACTGTCTATTTCTAAGGAGGGCCCAGCTCTTTAATCGATTAATTAATTTAAATTAAATATATAAATTAATGATTATTAGGATAGCTAGAATACAAACTAGCTACAAACATTAACAGGTTTTACAGCTGCCAGCACATATTATCTACAACATTTTTGTGGACAGGTTTTACAGCACTTCTTTGTGAATACGACCTCCTCTGTGATCACCGAATACCACTTCCATTCAACTCAGGTTTTTATTCTTTTAAAAAAAAATTCAAGTTTTTTAGAATCACACTATTATCGCATTTTGCATATTTATAATGTAACAAGATAAATAAAAATTAAAATACTATATATTTATATATTTCAAACTTCACTAGATAAAAATATAAATTTGTAAAAAATATTTTTAAACTAATTATCAATGTTTATCATTTTAAATTTTAAATAAGATGTTTTATTTATATTATATTATTTTAATTTTGTTTTATAGATTCTGATAAATTTTGATCTTCATCTCAATTAGTTGATATTTGATCTCAGACTTAGACAACTATTTGGTGACTACCCTTTTTAAAATTTTGATAAATTTTGATCTCTATTACTTTATAGACTTAACTAATATTTGATCTTAAGACTTAGACAACTATTTGGTGACTGCCCTCTTTAAATGTTTGAAAAAATTTGATCTCAGTTACATCATTGACTTAGCTAATATTTGATCTCAGACTTACAGTCTGATAAATTTGGTGGCTGCCCTCTTTAAAAGTCTGATACTTGATCTCAGACTTAGCTAATAGACAACTATTTGGTGACAGCCCTCTTTAAAAGTTCAAATAGTAGGTGACTGCCCTCTTTAAAAGTCTGATAAATTTTGATCTCAGTTAGTTTATAATTGATCTCAAACTTAGACAACTATTTCGTGGCTGCCCTCTTTAAAAGTCTGATAAATTTTTATCTCAGTTGCTTCATTGACTTAGCTAATATTTGATCTCACACTTGACAATTATTCGGTGACTGCCCTCTATAAATGTCTAATAAATTTTGATCTCAGTTACTTCATAGTTCATAACTTCATACTCGTAGACTTGGCTAATAATATTTGATCTCAGATTTTTATCTAATATCTGATTCTTTATCCTTGGACTTGCAAACTTGCTATGCCAGTAATTGTAGAAAATGGTTGGTGGCAGAAAGGGACAAACTATGGAAACATGGGACACCAAGAGCAAATCGAGGAGATGTGACTTGTAAACATTGCACTAAACAGATGACCGGGGGCATAAGTCAACTCAAATATCACCTTGCAAAGATTGAATGTCATGATATTATACCATGTGATGGTTGTCCAAAAGAGGCTATGAGGGAGGCTTTGGCAAGCCTTGAAGAATATGCACAAAAGGCAGGAAAAAAGAGGACAGCAGAGGCCATGGCAGCCCCAATGGGAGATTTTAGTTCTACAAGGTTGCAAACAAGTGTAGGGGCTTCTTCTTCCATTGGGCCACGGATATGAGGATCGGGAAATGTGGGCGGGCATATATCATACTTTTGGATTCCACGTAACACTCCTGATGCTCAACTCGAATTGCAAGGCACTACATGGAACAAAGAGATGCACCAACAAACAAAGGTGGCAGTTGCAAGATTTCGGTACTACAACAATATTCTCTTCAATGCTTTATGTAGTCCATATTGGGTCAACTGATCACTGCAATGACCGTGTCTAGTCAGAAGGCCCCAAGTCGTTAGGAGGTGACTAGGCCGTTGTTGCAGGATGAGATCCAAAACACTCATCGACTTGTGAAAGAGCAAAGAAGAATTTGGGAATAGAAAGGTTGCACCATTATATCCGATAGGTGGACAGATGGCAGGAATAGGACACTCATCAACTTTCTAGCTACTTCAGAGGGACAGTTAGTATTCTAAAATCAGTCGATGCCTCTGATCAAGTGAAAAATGCAGAGACTTTGTGCAACATGTTGGATGAGATGGTGATGGAAGTGGGAGTGTGTAATGTCGTCCAGATTGTGACTGATAATGCAGTTGCATATGTGGTAGCCAATAAATTTTTGATGGCTAGGCATCCCACACTATTTTGGAGCCCTTGTGCTGCCAATTGTCTTGACTTGCTCCTTGAGGACCTAGGGAAACTGAGTCGGGTGGAGAAGGTGGTTGAAGATGGAAGGAATATCACAAGGTACATCTAAAACCACGCATAGGTCCTGAGTCTTATGAGAGAGCACACTGATGGTAAGGATCTCGTGCAATCCGGGGTCATAGGCTTTGCTACTAATTTTCTCACCTTCCAGAGCATATTAGACACATTGCCCAACCTGAAGCAGATGTTTGTGAGTGAGAGATGGTTGGAGAGTCCTTGTGCCAAGAAACCTGAAGCAGAGAAGGTTGTGAAGGTTGTTTTTGATGTTAGATTTGCTAAGATGATGGAGGAGATCATACATGTAATTTTTCAGACCTTGATTGATGATTTATTATTTAATTTTCAAATATTGCAATTCACTAATTTTTGTTAATTTTTTTATGTCCATGTGTCATAACCGTTGGTGAGGGTTCTGCGAATGGTAGATGGGGATAAAATCCCCATGGGGTATCTATATAAGGCCATGGATAGGGCCAAAGAGGTCATTCAGCACTTGTATGGGTCAAACAAGACCAAATATGAACCCATATAGCACATAGTCGATCAGAGGAGAAACCAACAACTCCACCAACAAATTCATGTTCTTGCCTACTACTTGAACCCCAAGTTTTACTTCTCCAACACTTTTAGAGCAGATGTAGAGGTTCAAGTTAGCCTGGACACATGTATTCAGAGATTAGTTGATGATGAGCACTTTCAAGACCTCATACTTGATGAGGTACAGAGCTATAAGAAGGTCGATGGGCCATTGTTTTCTTCACTACTTCTATACTTTCATCAAGGGTATAATTGGATTCATTTTCAACTTCTTCAACCTCTTGAGGCTCAACCTCATCTGCACTCTTGTTGTGAGAAATCATACTCATGGTGACACTAGAATAAATGATATTAAATTTATAAGTTTATAACTATTAATTAAAATTCAAACTATGCATACTGTGGGGGACTAAGACAGAATCTGTTTTTATTTTTCTTACTTCAAGTCGCATGAAGCACAAAAGTAGAGGATACACAAATAGAAATCCTTACTCTTAAACCCTTGTCAAACGAAGATTTCACTTCTGTTTTTCTGACTTCAGGTTGCACAGAGCTTAAAATCGAAGGATACACAAAAGTTTAAATCCTAATTTTACAAAATGAAAATTTAAAATATCTAAAAATTATAAAATAAAATATTGCAGCTTGCTATTATATAATTGAAAAAATTAAAAACCAATCATGCAAAACTAAATTAATGAATTTAAATTTCAAATTGAAAATTGTGATAGTGTAAAGTTTAAACTAGTATTAGTCTTAGCAGTCAAAGAAATCAATTATAAATATTTGAAAAGCCCAATCATGGAAGAAATAGAAGCCTACTTTGAGGCTTGTATAATTTTTGAATCCTTTGATCCAATGGTGTTTGGCATCACTCTTCCTCTTGCTCTTCGTTGATTCTAATGCTTTCACTCACATTTGGAGTTAGTTGGAATGATTCTTAGATGCTCATTTTTAAGTTTTTAGAGTTGTTTAAGTTGAGTGGGGCCCATACGCCATTAGGTTTCTGGTCTAGTGAATAGACTTCAAAAAAGTTTTGTTTTTTTAAAAGTAGCATTTCATGCTCGACATTGAACACTCCTAGGCATCTCTAAGACGTTCAAGGGACTCTTGGGATTCCCTTAGATGCCTCAGCATCCTCTAGAAGTCCCAAAAATGGGGACATCCTAGAAATGTCCCCTCTAGGAGGGACAAGTCCAAGAAATGTGGCCGAAACATGAGTGAGGGGGCATCCCATCCAAGTCCCCGCGTCTATAAGATGTCCCCATCCCAAAAACATAGGGGTCTTGGGTGGGTGGAGGCATCCCCGTTGTAGACTTCCATATACTAATGTTAATTGTCATTTGGAGATATTTCAAAATATTTGAGGCTATTTAGGTGACCTAGCTTAAAAATAACATCTACATAACTCTACTTATTCTTATTCTTCGATGTTAAGTTGACTTAAAATGTTTTCATTATTTCTTCCTATAAGGTAGTATGTGTGCATATTGAATTGTTAGTTCACTAACATAATTTAAAAGTAACTTTAAATTGCTAAGAAAGACAATAAAATGAAATACAAGCAAAGATTTTATCTCCATTAGAGGACGATCACTTTCTTAAACTTCCATGTCACAATGATTGCATGTGATAAAAAACACTTAAAGCATATTTGAGCATATCTATAATAGAAAGATCGAGATTCAATATAAATTTTGTCTATTTATAATTCATACACCAAAGTTATAAAGAAACAAGAAGCGTTGTGGTGCAAACACATTGATTGTCTGCAAAGTGATTTGAAAACAAAGGTCAAAATATGATAATTATTCATTTGAATGGTGTTCCTATTCTTGGAAGTGAGACCATCTGGAATATATACATGAAATATATTAAAATTGCATTTCTTATGCATGCCTTTACCTTTCATCTGGATTAGAAGTATAAAGACTCTAAAATGGCTAAGAAAGTGTGGAAAATTACTCAAAATGCTTTGCTCCTATGTTTATAACAGAGCTTTGCAACTAGTTTCAAATTATAGCAAGGCAGTTTTGTGGCCTCCTAATCGAATTTGAAACATGATTGCTCCCATTTGATCTATTGTTCCTATGTAATAAATGCTTGCTACAAAAACAATTTAAAATTGGAAATAGTTTTTACTTCTGAGTAAATTTTATGAATATGTCTAATGTGCAAAAATACAAAATTTTAAATAACAAATGTGAATGGCTTAAAGCTGTTATTGTACATTGGTTGTTACTAACCAAAACCCTATATTTCACTAAGGACCACATTCAAAATCGAGGAAAAGGCAATAGGAATTCTTTGGGAACTAGAAAATGAACACTACAAGAACAAACAAGATACCACAAACACAAAGTTCATCCATATTGGCATCACCACTCCAAATTGAGAAACTAATCATTTACAAATATATATGAATATTTGAGAGGGCGATATATGTGTTAACACAATCATCATCATGCGACTGAAGATTGGCTCGACTAAAATGGTTAAATGTCATGGATCAAATCCATGTTCATGTTTCCAAGTGAAATAAGGTCACAAAAACCATAGTTGAAAAACTCGAACCCAGCAATAATTTGGCATGCCCAAAAATTCTATAAACTCAGGACTGAGCAAAACTCAAAGAATAACTCAGGCAATAACTCAACAAATTTATCAAACATTTGAAAATACATAATTTTAAAAAATATTCTTCACATACACACACACTGAATTTGTAAAACATATTACTAATTTCCATCATACATAAATCAAAACTTGAGTTTAGTACATATCATAGACCAAAAATTAAGTTCAACCTCTGAATAGATATTGATTAAATCTAAGGTTATTTGATGAATTTTGATGTACTGTTACCAATTACTAGATGTTAATTAGGAATGGCGACATATTTTCTATGTTATTGTCATTTTGTTGTTGAAACTTGCAGCCTTTCAACATTTTGTTATAATTTTTTTTTAATATGCACATTGACCATGAAAGAATTGAATTTTGTTCATTTGTTTGTCGATTCTCATGTGAAATCTAAATTGAAGTCAACTGTTAAGTAATGAGGTTATATAATTTATAAAGGTTCTATAAATGCCTCGTGAATATTCATGAATTCCTTTATTATATTAATTTTTTGCTATTTTTAATAGTTTTCCACTAACATCAAAACATAGCCTCCCAAAAACACAACACCCTATCCCCTATCATCTTCGTCCCACAAACTGTGTAACACAGCTAATTAGTGATTACACATATACTAACACCATATATGTACACTTCAGAAACTGAAATAGATTTTTATTTCTTGGCTAGCAGGTTCCTCACTGTGCATGTAATGGAGCCTACATAAAAATATATGTGTCCACATCTGTATGTATAATACTATAGAAAATGAAAAAGAATCACGGTTAATCAAAATGTACCATTCTATTTAAAAGTAAAATTAGCACTGGAATTGGAACCGGAAATAGGCAAATGAATGATAACAATATAAATACATCTAACATATATTGCAACAGACCTCCTCGCCTAGGTGTTCTCGTGCCAAGGCCAGAAACTTAGCAAAGCGCATTCGGTGAAGAATGTTATTCACAATAGCAGCATACTGTGTGAAAACTTTAGCTGCTACAAGTCCTGCACAACATGTAAAACAAATAAATCACAATATCTTGATCCCACATGTCAAGAGGCCTATGTCAAAATAAAATTCAATAAAGTTCTTAATAGTTAAAATAAGTTCATATCTGCCTTACAGTTCATGCCAAAGATTCCTTCATTCAAATTCTAAGCCATCGAATGGAAAAATTTACTTCTCCATCAGATGTTCATACATTGGACTCTTCCTAGTTGAAGGTAATACAGCCTGAGAAATAAAACATGTATTTGTTCTCCTCTCTAAGAGTATTGGAAAGGAGAAAACTTGTGCCAAGGGAAGCATCCAGTCTGCATTGGATATTTAGGCTTGAGTTGATGTCCATGTCTTCTCAGAAAAGTTTATATTTACTCTTATATACTATCTCATCCGTGTTTAGTAATGAAATGGTATAACTTGGTTCCATTCCCAACTTCAAATGATTGAAATATTCATAGCATCACTTAGTTTGCAGCTACATTCTAGATAAATTGAAATTTCAGTAGTTTCAATTTTCAGTTCTCAGTTCTGATTAGTTATTCAGATGTAGGATTTTAATCCATTGTTGTAGTATAGATTCCAACCTTACAATTGTTTCAGTATTTTTCCCATAGATACAGTTATAGATATTTAGCATTTGAGATTTTCTGTTCAAAAATCAATTCTAATCTTGTTTTCACTTTTCAAGAACACAGCAGCAAATGATAAATACTGTTAGCTTGGCACCTTTCCTTGAAATTTTCAGATCATATGATCAAGTTGCTCACCCAATCTTCCGCCTGTTAATATTTGTGGCCTTGAGACAAAGATAAATTACATTGCAAATAATTGTTAATATTATTGTATTGGAAAAGATCTAATTAATACTATGTATATTTAGATTAATAATAAGTATGCTACTTATTATAAATATTATTATATTAAATATCATATTATATTTGTCAAGAGGGACGACTTGCACATAAAATATTATAATTGGCAAGAGGGTAATAAGGAAGAGTCCCACCTCTTGAATGCATATAAAGGTGGAGTTGTAGTGTGAATATGGTAAGCATCAAAAACATAACATGTCTGCCTAATTCGCACCATAACAGCAGATAAGCAGATCCATTCTAATCTGATCCATAGCAGTAACAATTCATACTAAAAATTACAGTCATTCCTAGAGGAAGAATAGCAGACCAAAAACGCAATAGATAGTGAAATTAAAGGACAATACAAAGCAGATTTGGAGGACGAATATAGCAGAATTGGAGGACAAATTGAAGCAGACATAGAGGTTGAATTATAGCAGCAGATTGGAAGGCATCATCAAGGAGACTCTACAGCAGACTTCAAAACTGGTATTATCTATTCTTCTATTTATCTATATTTTGGAAAGGGCCTAAATCTTAGTTCTACAAGATCATCTATACATTGAATTTTTCCTTTCAAAATCTGAAATATTAATATGGTATCAGAGCCTTGGTGAGTAAAAGATCCAGAGTAACGAGAATCGCGCCTGAATCGCGCGAATCGCGTGAATCGCGATTTGATTCATGGCATGCGATTTTTTATGAATCGCCGAATCGGATCGGCGATTCACAGGGCATGAATCGCCCGAATCGCATGAATCGCCGATTCATGCAAAAATCGCATGAATCGGCATTCATGAATCGGTATGAATCG